>JAPYMA010001140.1:0-40298 GCA_035041965.1 Anisakis pegreffii
CGGAAGTTTCAAGTGATTCATGTTCATTGTAGTAGTTTGAAGTCCACAATTAAAATCGATCTGATCACTGTGATTCAACAAATATATCTAATCATAGATTCAGGAACATTTCATCAGAAGATCGTCACACATACCTTAGGGCATAGTGAAACAAATTTGGAGGTATGATTTAGATCTTTTCGAAAAACATGATGGTAAGACAAAGCTGACTCAAGCCAGACGGAGTGAATGGTCAAAATAGTGATCAAAAGGTTTCGTAGCATTTGAAGAGATTATAACCAGGCATGCGTTAAGAAAACGTTGAAAAAATCCGATGGGATTTCGTTGGTAGCGATTATGAATGGAAATAATGGTATTCAATGGATCTCAGACGAGGTAAACAACATCAAATATTATGTACTGAAATGGGAAGTGTGATGAATATCAGCCGCGATATTATCAAAAACTAATCAGTTTATCTCTAGAGATTAGCTGGATTTATCTCTCATCTTTCTAGAATAAAATACTTGATTAGTTGCACAGATTTCTGGAGGCACCATCTCACTGTGAGAATAGTATAATATTGAAGTCGTGTGTACACTCAGATACTCTATGGTTGCCTCATATCAGTGGATCGAGGAGATCATCAATTCAAGGAGAATTACGTATATTACTGACACGTAATGTGAGATATAGCTGTTTTTTTCTGAATTTATTCCATGAAAGCGAGCAGTTTCGTTGTGCCGTCAAAGTTTATACCAGTGGAGGGGGAACGGCGGCGTGCTAGATCATCAAAATGGGCAATGAAGCACCCGAGCGTGAGAACCACTGCTCTATACAGCTAATCTCTGTGTTGATCAGCAATGCACTACCACAGGAGTATCAAGAGTACTGCTTTCAAGTTACCTGTAATCTTGGTTTTGCCCAACAGGACGATGCATTCTTTACACGATCAAATTCATCAGGTTCTTCAGTATCAAAAAACTATATGTGATGTGGAGAAAAATGTTCAGTTCATCACACGGTTAAGCGGTTTCGTTATGTCACCAAACCTCATATGTTTGATCATTAAACTGATCAATACTGAATCATCGTGAAATTTCAAGAGTATTAATTTCAAATTGTCGTTATGCTCATTGTTAGACTAGTCATCTGTGGAAGATGCAAAGTTGCACAGAAATGGCTCTATCTGCAAAGGTATTTTATGAAGAAGAATATATTAAAAAAGCATAAATGATCCAGCCTGTATATAATGTGATATCACTTATTTGATTGTTTTGTTACTCTCTGATGATGTCCTTACCAAATTTTGATTCATTTCATCCACTGAAATTCTGAAATCGTTTAGAACAAGAAAGATGAATGCAAACCTCAACATTGTAACACAAAATAAATTCAGTTATTGGATCACGTAAGAGGACATGTGATATCGTGAATGAATGCATGAGTAAAAGAATAAACAAATAAATCCTGGTTGTGTTATGTACGGAGGTAATTCTGAGAGAAGTGAATTCAGTGCTATGGTAGAAATTCACTTTTGTCAATCTAGATTGCTTGCCTACTCTCGTCTTCATCTGATTAGGCGATATAAATTATAGCGATTGTATAATGACTCATTATTATATTAGATGGTTTTTAATTTTCATTGGCAAAAAAAACTATGATTAATAGGGAATAGCAATAAATGATATTATAATTGTGAATTTGAGAACTGTTGTGCATATACAGGTTTGAGAACATTCAATGATTATGTGTAATATACAAGTATTTAGATGTCAATTTGATAAGTTATAAACAGCAAAAATGACTTTGAAATTTATAATTTAGTAATATACTAGTGCCTATATTGTTGCTTGTTTTATAGAATGTTATACAAATTTTTAAGGTATGCATTGTCCATCTGATTATTTACGCTAGTATTATATTTGAGACATTAATGAATTTATCAGAATATCACCGAATTTCCTCGTAACATAATGTAACATGGAACGTCGTCATTTCCGCCATTTATCTTCATAGTCTCCAAAAACTAGGTAAGTTTTGTAGTTCATACATTATTGGTGTGAAAAAAGCATGCCGCACCGATCAATCATCTCCGATGCTTTGCACAAACGTTCTAACGTTAATTGTACTTTTATCGGGCGATTGATAATGATACTATTAACGTTGTTTGATATGGTTTCGATTTTATAATCGTGTTTGTTTGATGTGCAGCAGCATTAATTTGTTTCATAGAGATGAAGGGAGGTGTGCAATGAATTTGAACAAATCCAGTAGATGATCAGCTTCATCGATGTAGATGACGGTGCGAATGTAAATCTTATTCTTCTTTTTAGTATTATTATTTATTATTATTTTTATTATTATTATCAATCATTATTATTTATTATTATTATTAATTATTATTATTAATTATTATTTATTATTATTAATTATTATTATTGATTATTAATCATTAATTATTTATTATTATTAATTATTATTTATTATTATTATTAATCTTTTTAAATTTTATTATTATTATTAATTATTATTATTATTTATTATTAATTATTATTAATTATTATTACTCTTATTATTATTTATTATTATTTTTATCATTGTTTATTATTATTATTTTTATTATTACTATTATTATTATTATTATTATTATTATTATTATTGTTACTATTATTATTATTATTATTATTATTATTATTATTATTATTATTATTATTAATCATTGTTGCTGTTAATATTGTTAAATGATTGTTTGTGCTACTATCATGGTAATAAACCATAATGATGAATAAAAAGATTGAAACGTTCAATATGGTATGTACTGAACGAAAAACATAATGGTTTATTCTTATCAGATCGCTTGCAATTTGTAATCTGAAAATGCAAAGAAAGTTCGGTATTACAACGTTGCTTTGGAAAGAAGGAAATGTCATTAACATTGTTATTAGACGCTTTGAAATAGCTATGATTCAATATTCGCATTTAATTCATTGCATCGTTTTAATTCAGTCAAAATTAATCGCTATATTGTTAACGTTTTGATATTTTACAATAGACATTCACGCTTAATAGCAGTGATCTGTGATGAAGGTGGTGCTGTCTAGGATGTAGACTAATGCTTTCGTATTGAATGTTTTCATTAATCGTTTCTTGGTACACAGATGAGAACTGAGAAAAGCAACGAAAACGAGAGCAAAAACTACCATTATCGCAGTTCAGTTTAAGTTTACTTGAATATTTCTCTTGTTTTTATTATTGTCCTTATTGTTATCATTGTCATTATTATTATTATTGTTATTGTTATTGTTATTATTATTATTATTATTATTATTACTATTATTATTATCATTATTGCTGTTGTTGTCATTGTTTGTACCATTTTTGACTGCTGAAGTGTGTTTGTAACCGGTTCCATCTCTAAGCGGATATGATATGGCCATGAAATAATAGACTGAGATAAGTATCGTAGCAACACATTAGCCATAATGTGCTATAATGTCATAATTTCCATTTGGCAGTAACATAATTGTTGAATTTAGTTGAGATCTATCGATTTGAACTGCAGTTTGATATTGTTATGGGTTGCATCTATGCAAAAATGTTTGGCTTTCTCAGTGATCTTAACAAAGATCAGTCAGTCAATCCATTTCCAATGGAAAATTTTATTTGCTTGCGTATAATGTGGTATTATTATCGATGAAAGCATCTTATTTGCATTAAGACTCGTTCGTGGCTTTTGATCATAGTACTATTCCTTTCACTGTGTGTTTTCTTACTGAATGCTAAATGAGAGTAGGTAAATTTTATATCGATATACACACATCAAAAATGTTACGCGTTCTACGATTTTATTCTATGCAAATAAGCATATATTATAAAAATATATTGTTGCTTTATTATTCTTCTTCCATGATTATAATAGTAAAAATGATAATAATAGTAATAATAATATTGATAATAATAATAATAATAATCACAATAATAGCAATACTATTGCTGTATATTATTGAATTTTTCTTCTTTTCATCATCATTACATGAACATGTTCACTTTCTTGAGTAACTTTTACTTGCCAGAATACTTTTTACTGATCCTCCTACTCTTTTAAACAACTTCAATCGCTTGAAATGTTTCGTGCACATACTTCCACTACTGTTTGTCTGCGTTTTTCATCTTCTCACAAAAAGAATGACTACAGTGTAAAAGAACCTTCATCGTCATCATTTCATTTCATCTTTCATCTCTGAACGGCGTAAACTAATAATTCAAATTGAACTTTATTTACTTATTTGTTTAATCATCAATTTCGGTAGCTCCTCACGTGTTTATGCCTTTCTGTTATCAACAGTACCACATTCTTCCTTCATTGGCACCCTTCGTTCTGCAGCTAACGATAATAGTGCTGGCAATCGTCTAGCTTCATGAGATCCTAACTTCCATTATTATTTTAGCGAGCACAGAGGTGTTTCACTACTCTCCCATATCACCCAATGATTTCTAGGGAGATGGACTCAAAATGAGTCCGAAAATACACTCCGATTAATCGGCTGAATATGTGCCCAATAATCACCCAGAGTGGTTGTTCGAAACAGTAATCTTCCGAAATCAATAATAAGTAACGATCTCAATTAATGTAACCGAATAGATCAGCGCATTATCTATTCCACAACCGAGCAATAGTTGCCACAAATACATTGCATAACTGAGCTAGCCGATTACCAATCTAGTAAATAATCGTAACAACGATAAACCTTTTGCCGATGTTGATGTGATCCAATCAGACGTTTTCTCTTCATCGCTTGAGGTCAATACCAAATCTTTTTTGGCCATTTTCAATCAGAAATAAGGATTGATTATACGAGTGCGATAAAATGTAAAATGAACGAATCGTTACGATCAATTTATGCAATAATAACAGTCTTCATACTTGATCAGTTGTAGACGGGACTTACTACAGAGATGTCCGAACAACAACCAGAGGCAGCAGCCAGTTCCGATAATGGGAACAGAAACAAGATGGGTCTTATGGGCGCAACTAGTTACATCATTGGGAACATCGTTGGAGCGGGTATTTTTATTGCGCCTACAGCCATACTTCAAAATACCGGAACGGTATGAAAGTATTCTGACACAGTAACAGCCTTAATTCCCTAGCTTCTATTCGTATTGAATCAATATGATATCACATATCAGCAGTTTTCGTGTTTGTTTGAGTGGAACAGATATGAAGATGACATGGATAGGATAAGTATATTGATGGATGATGTTATCAGGTTGGTTTGTCGCTGTGTGTTTGGACACTATCTGCACTCATCTCAGTGATGGGATCGTTTTGTTACGTTGAGCTTGGTACTAGCATACGCATTTCTGGTGCTGATTTTGCGTATTTGTGTTATGTGAAATGGTAAGTGAGCTGATACTCTTTTAATTCATCGCTTTAATATCACCGACCCAACCAACATCTACTGAGTTTCGTTCTTCGTTGGCCACTGACCTAGTGTCAAATACTTAAAGTGCTTGTCAGCCGGTGGCCTCCGACGGATGTGCGATTCGGTGGACAACGAACGAAAGCGAAAAACGTTGATCGGTCGATGGTCTCAGAAATGTCGGTGGCCACCAACCCAACTGCGACATAGATATTCGTTCTGAATGGTCCGTTTAAGGTATTCAGTTGCGTTTGCGTTTATGTGTGCGGGTTGCGCACTCAATTATCCGGCAACACTCGCAATTCAATCACAAACTTTCGCCGAATATGTCATCAAAGGATTTAAATTGGAATTGGCTGATCCCACTCACGAATACTATGCGAAAAAACTCATCGGATTTTCATTACTCTGTAATTTCATGCTCTTTTTCTATTAATTCGTTTAGTCATTCGCTCATCATAATCGCTGGCAATCACTGTTTGTCAACTGGCTGGTCGGTCTATTGTTGAATTTTGAAAAATTCCAATTTTTGAACTTGGATTTTGTGATTTTCGCTTCACTTTTACTCAAAAGATTCATTCACTTAAAAAATTCACTCATCCATACCTTTATTGCAATTGCATATATTCAAATATTATATACAATTTACATTTCAGGGTTGTTGATGTTTTTGAATTTCTTCTCACTGAAAACGCTCGTCTCTCGATTCCAAATCGTTGCAACGTTAGCGAAAATTCTTTCAACAGCGATCGTTATTTGCACAGGATTTTACTTCTTAATTTTCAAAGGTTTCATTCATCATTTTATTTCAGGACCTGATCTGACGATCATTTGAGTATAGCTCAATAGAATATTTTGAGTATTCACAGCAAATAATCCAAACTTTTTCGGCATATTTTTCATTTACTTATCCATTCAGGTTGGACAGCAAATTTGGAAGCGCCATTTCAAGGGACCGAATTCGATGCTGGTAATGTAGCGTTAGCATTTTTCGGCGGTCTTTTTGCATATGATGGATGGGATATTTTGAATTTCGGTGCAGAAGAAATTGAGAAACCAAGACGGTAAACTTACTCCTGATACTTCATTTCGACACTTTTTCTTTTCGTCATTTCAAATTTGTTGGAAATCTTCACCGTCGTAGTTTATTCTTTTGATACCATAACCAATATGCTCTCGTTGAAACTGTTTCAGGACAATGCCATTGGCTATCATTGTCGGAATGATAATTGTAGCCATTATCTATATAGCAACAAATATTTCGTATTTTGTTGTGCTTACCGCTGATCAGGTGAAGGATTCAAACGCCGTCGCATCAGTGAGTTCGCAGTTTGTTTCGGATCGTTTCACTTTTATTATTTCTTCTATCGCTGCTCTTGTATATATTTTTATTGGCTAACCTTGAAGTGTTCATGCAAATTTTTTGCGCACATTTATTGTGTTTCATTTTGAGAAATTTTGCAGTCCTTTGCCGCTCAATCAATGGGGAACTTTCAATATGCAGTACCATTTTTGATTTGCATTCTTCTGATAGGATCATTGAATAGCAGTTTGTTTTCAGCTAGTCGGTTGGTAATTTCATTGATCAGTTACATATTGCAATCACATAACAAAACTCGTTATTCATTTATTTTAGTTATTTATCAGTCAAAAACATATTCTAAAATTGGTTCAAAGACCACCCACACACTTATATATGTACATATATGTAGAGAGAGATAGATGGATAAATAGATTTTATGCACAACTGTAACAAATGAGCCATGCAATTCAATAGTCATATAACAAATTCTTGGTATATTCTCGGGTCAATCCCAGTTTTACATGAGCTTGTCTGGACGACTTGCGACCTGTGTCGTGTTTCCATGAAGAAATGTTGATTATGTGATTACCTATTCAGATACTTATATTTAGGTACTTGCAAGCAGCCGCAAAACAAGGGCACTTACCATCGTTTATCAGCTGTGCAAATGATGTCAACGACAGCCCAAGAGCTGCAATTTTTATGAATGTAAGTTTTAAGATCAATCTTACCAACACTATTTGTACGTAGGACAGAGGGGATATAGATTATTGAATGGATGAAGATGGCTATTGCTCCTCAAGGTTCTGAATGAATATTACATTTAGATAGTCTTATCACTTGGTTTATCATTCGCCGGTGATCTCGATACATTGATAAGTTACGTTGGTTTTGCGCAATGGTCACAAAGAGCACTGACAATGTTAGCCTTATTATGGATTCGTTTTCGTCATATACCTGTACATCCAGATGCAATCCGAACACCAATTATACTACCGATCACATTCTTCATCATCTGTTCCTCATTAGTGAGTTGCTGCTTTTGAACTTCCACAAGGCATCTTTTGAACTTCCATAAGTCAGCAGTTAAGATTTCAACAAACTGCATAATTATCGTTTTCGTAATTTTCCTTCTGAAGACTGCATGTGGCTATGAGAAAAGTCTCAATTGCGAAAAGCAGTCGAAAGGAAAAGGAAAAGTATCTTCGATTGTGAAGAAATTGGTTTATTTTTAGGTGATTGTGACAGTTATTGAAGATATCAAGGTTGCTGGCGTTGGCTTATGTGTTATTTTCGCAGGATTCCTCATCTATTTTCTGTTCCTCTGGGAGCGTTCATTACCTTCCACTAGAATCTACCAAAAAGCATCCTATCTTCTCAATAGTCAGCTGTTACAAAATGTGTTTTCACGTAGACTGATGGACTTTCATTGCTAACTTATACTGTGTTGTCGATTCGACAACATTCTCACATATTCTTTTGATTGCTATTATTATCATCATTAATATTACTGTTACTATAATAATAATAATAATAATAATAATAATAATAATAATAATAATAATAATAATAATAATAATAATAATAATAATAATAATAATAATAATAATAATAATAATAATAATAATAATAATAATAATAATAATAATAATAATAATAATAATAATAATAATAATAATAATAATAATAATAATAATAATAATAATAATAATAATAATAATAATAATAATAATAATAATAATAATAATAATAATAATAATAATAATAATAATAGTAATAATAATAATGATGATGATAATAATGATGATGATAATAATGATAATAATAATAATAATGATAATAATAATAATGATAATAATGATAATAATAATAATAATAACGATAATAATAATAATAATAATAATAATAATAATAATAATAATGAATAGAATTTTGAATGGTTTCCAGACGCGACAACAACGTTCACACAAATCGTCTTCAACACGATGCCAACTCGTGCACCAGCCGAAGAGAGCTTCCTAATTCAAGATCACTTAACAACCACATCTGAGAAGAACAACGATATGATCACGTCAAAAGATCATCAACAACGCAAAAAGACTAATCCAATCAATCGGATATTCAGACATCGTCGAGCTAATGTCGCCGATGTTAAAGCACCTCCACCGAACTATTCAGAAACTGCTGTTGAAGATGACAGAAAATAATAATTAATAATTCATCTATAATTAGTTCTGTACTATATCGAATATATTCATTAATTAATCAATTCATTCAATCATTGACTCGATAGTTTTACAATTCACGTTAACTTTCATCGTTCCTGATAAAGTCTTCACTGAAACTCTCCACTCTCACCTTAATATAAACATATCAATAGTATTGGGATATTTGATTTAATGAAGAACGTTTAATCGAATAAAGTCGTTTTCATATCGTATCCTATCAAATGCTTTATCGCAATCGTAATCATCATCAAACGATAGCGTAATAGCAAGACGTTAGTATTTTGTAAGGTTATAACACCTCATGACATCGTTACATGAATTACTATGTGATACTTGTTGTTATCATTTTTTTGTGTTGGGTTATTTGATGTAATCATGATGCAATCAATGAACTATGAGAAGGTAAACAACTGCATATGAGGGAAGCCGATTGGCCGGTTCACTTTGCTTATCAGAAAGCAGGTGTGATCATTTGACAAGGCAAAAGATATCATAATTTTCTCATCATAACAATAATGACGATGAAGATAATAAAAGTAACAATAATTATAAAATAATAATAATAATATTACAGTAATAATAATGGCTTCTTTATTTAATTATTCTATCATTATCAGTTAATGCAGCAGTGATTAAAGCAATTGGTTAGTTGTCTTCAATTAATTACTTCTTCATTATGATTTTTTAATTGTTCTTGATCCTAGTCACTTGGAAATCTGTCGGTATTTACACAATATTGTTCAGATGGCATGTTGATGGAAAATGTGTGCATAATTTTTAACGGTGCCGTACAATGTGCAGTACTGATCAGTTGCTGATTAGTGATTACTTAAAGCAATTTATTTCACTCTTTTTTAAGTCAGCAATTACACCAGTAATGAGAAATCATGAGCAACACGTAAATGTCTACCTCTTTGTTACGACCACCTCTCTATTATCACGAATACCATCAGTATTTTCTTCGGTTGTCAGTATTCTTCTTCTCAAGTATGCAGCAAAGTTGTCGCATAGCCCAGCTGGTTATTCCTCTTTCGTTTCAACCGCAGTTTGTTTAGCTCTTAACCTAAGCTGCCGTCCAAACTCATCCCACTGTTGTAGAAACTGTGACGTAAGGAAGTTGGACTGTAACTTCCAACTTTGCAAAAAAGTTTCAACTTTTTCAAAACGTGATCCATTGTAAGTTTAATCACTATCTGGTGATTTTTATGGATAATACACAGAGGCAATCCAACTTTCGATCGGTATCCTTGACTATATTCTGGACATCTTGATTCATAGAATAATAACAACGGCGTCCAGGCATTTCCTCTCAGTTCTGTTTTGATTATTTCAATTCTTCAAATCATCCGGGGTAATCGCACAAACTTTCAAAACGGAGATAGCATTAGTGAAACACAAAAGGCGTTTATTTGCTTATTTCATTATTCAGTCATTGCTTGAGCAGTTGAAACAGTTACTCATTATGAGTTTATATCCGTCACTCCTAAATCACCACCATCTATTTCACAATAACCAATACATTCTTCATTCGGTGGTATTCTTAATTAACATACATTTGACGATGTTAGTGTTGATGAGCGATAATAAACTAATCGATTTATGTTATTAACATTCGTTTGTTTGCAGCATTTTTGCAGTAATTCCTCTTCGCAACATTGGTCCATCTTTCAGATGTTTATCCGAAATATGAAAGTCATATTCGAAAGCCAACCAACTGCTTCGTTTACTTCATGAAACATAGAACCATCCATCTCCTGATTCAACGAATTCTTTCACATAAACGCCTCCTCTCCAGCCAAACAGCTACAGTACACCAAAATCAAATTTTTATGTCATTATCAAAACGATCCAAATATGCAAAACACAAATGTCAATATTTTTATGAGCATCATTTGTTTCACAAAAGTTATGTTACAGTATGCCAGAAATAATCTATTTGCCTTCCCTTCACATATTCCTTCATCTTTATTTATTCACAAAACAACCATAATATAAATATATACATAAACATATCATACATGAACAACAAACCAACATAAACAATATATAATTTTTGTTGATCTAATAATAGCAACAATAAGATTGTTATTAATGACATTATTAGAGAGAATATTGGTATTCACTAATATATGAAGAAGTTCTTAACAGTTCATATAAACAGAGATTTTATTTGATGCTGATGAGAGATCTAAGATATTTTATTCATTCATACTTAAACACGTTATAAATCAAGCATATTTCGTAATTGTATTGATGGGCATAACGAAGAATTTTTGTTGAAATTTATTTCATATATGTACTTAGGATTTGAAATTTGATTGTAATCTATTCACACAGCAATCATAACCTATGTACATTGAGTTGAGAAGAAAATTGGGAAAAAATATTCGAATTAGAGTGCTGAAAGTTTTTGGTGGATATCTGAGTGCTGTTTTTTATTGTGGAATATTTATTGCTTGCAAAATAATACTGTATAACAAGAGCTCAAAAAAATTTCTTCGTTATTTTGAGTAAGTGAGGGAAACTTCAAATGACAAGTTCTTCGACTTATTATTCGACTCGACCATTTCAAAATTACGAAATCTTTATTAATCATCTATGATTATCAATCGGTTTTAAAAAGGAAATCACCAACTGAAGGAATACAGTACAGTAATATTATTAGTGATATGATCTTAATACTAATAATGATAATAATAGTACAACCAATATTATATGAAATTACTGTCTAATGATGATAAGTATGCAAAATACAGAATGAACTGAAGATGAATGAGATTTTCTAAATTGCTGATCACTGAATTATTTTGTTGTTGAAGAAGATTACATAAATTTATAAGTTTTAGTGCAGCCCGTCAGTCATGTTTATCTCATCTTACGTTGTTACGTCAAGAAGCCGAAGTTTGAGGCATGGATTTGAAGTTAAAGCAGATGTTTAACTGACGAGAGACAGAGAAGATGAATGAAAACTGGTCATTTTGAGAACTTTGCGGATGGTACAGCTGCAGAAGCGTCCAATAAGGAGGTTAGCAATGAGATGGAATTGTCATCGTAATTTGAGAAGAAACGGTTCTTGTCGAAACTGCTTCCCATAATACTATCTGAATTACTATCAGCACCAACAATCTGGGAATACTTCTGATGATCAATTCTGTCGCTTAAATGTCGTCCTGCGCACGAAGGTATCGTATCAATACATGTTCCTTCATTCTCCATCATTATACTAATCATTGCTGTAAGCGCTTTTATTCCAATTATGGTATTGATGCTAATAATAGTAGTAATGGCGGTAAGACTGCAAACACCAGTATCTGCGTTCACTTAATCGGCCGACTGCTACGATTACTGTTGACTGATAAAGTACGGTTAAATCAGCGGTTAATAATATTATAGTAAGGTACAGTTTCTTGTTGTTATTGGGGTTACTGGACCAACTGATGAACCGTGAGTGCACTTAATGGAATTGTTTTCAAGGCGATACAACTGTTAAGAAAAAGGAATACTGGCTTCCGGGTTACTGTGCAATCTGATCGAATAAGAGCAACCAGACTGACAATTAAAATAATATCAATAAGAGATTTGAATGAGTGATGGTTGAAAGTAGATAACGAGTGATAATATTGCTTAATGAAGCGGGATGAGAGTTTTGACAGTGAATTATTAATTCTGCAATCAGTGTTTGAAATGAAGGTAATTGATAGTATTAGTATAAGTGATAATAATGATATTAGGTGGACAGTGATTGCAGAATGAACTTGACGAAATTTGATGAAGGAAGTTTAGTCTGAACGACTGCTTGTTTTCGAGAACGTTTAATTGATGAAAGTGATGGGGTAAATTTAGCAACAATTATTGAAGATGGCAATCAGTTTGTGGTTATTAATAAAATGATGCTTGATTGCCCTTTTATAAGGTATCGAACGCGACGATTATCAAGACAAATAAATTGTTGCAGTGGAATGGAGCGAAACGAAAGACGATTTGAGAGATGAACATTTGCAAGGGCGTGAAAGAAAGGAGGGAAGTCGAAAAAGGTTAGAAGTTAAGTCATGTGATCTAGCAGCCAACCTCTTTGCATGATGCCATTCTTTTTTATACGTGTTTCTTTTTTTGATGATCTTTCGTTTGTGCCATCGTCCTGCTTCTGATTCTCATTATGATAATCGAATGAACATAACTGCATCCATTCGTTTGCTCACCGCTTCTATTTTCTTGATTACTAGTCTGATATGGTGTGATATGATACCTTCAACGAAGCATATCGTAACGTTTCATTTTATTTCTTTCTTTTGTATTTTATTCCATTTCTTTCCAGCCCATTCTCAATTACATTCCAATCGTTCACTCATTTAATTATCTATTGAAACTTCTTTTCGTCCTTGCAGGAGAATGTTTCCGCGAAGAAGAGGCGTGAGAGAAGCAGCGATTAGCAACGATCAGCTTTATTTATGTGTTCTTTAACAACTAAGTGAACAGTTTAACCTATTTGTTGTTCGCTTGTACTTCCGTTCATTTCAATTCGCATGTCCTTTTGACGGAGATCATGATAGTGATGATGTTGATGACGAAGTTAATTGTGTAATCTTTGATCTGCTGTTTTAATTATGATAAGTTTTGTGGGTTGTTCGTATTTTTAATTCGTATCTTTTAATCATTAGTTCATTGCATATTTGTTCGATTTTTGTTTTTATTTCGTGCATTTGATTCATTTTGTTTTGATTCATTTATCTGTTCATTCATTCATTTAATTCAATTCAGTCTTATTTCCAATCAAAAATGTTCAAACTTCTCCAATCAATTTTCAGATGCAGTCGATTCGTCGGAGAGATCAATTAATCTTGGAGTTTGATGGTGACGAAATTCCGATCGACCAATGGAATGAATATTCATAGATATGTAGAAAACTTAAAAAGAATAGTACTGGTCGGTTGCTTGCTAAACGGTGGACGGTTGATTCAGATTACAACGATAGGTGGTCGACTCCTGTTTCTGACGTTATTAGCTTTTGGTCGTTCTTTCAGTCATCTTCTGCACTATATATAAATAGAGCAGAGCCAATAACACTGGCTTGCAGCTATGATAATAGTGCACGTGCCTTTTTGCATCACCTTGCTTCTGCTACTGATGTGACATGAGAATATTCATGGCATGAAATACTACAACAACAATAGTAATTGCAATAACAATACTAGTAAAATTAGTGATAGTAATAACGATGTTACAATAAATATTCTTATCGTTGCTAAATACGCTTTATTGCTGCGGTTTTACATGTGCTATGATTCTGGTCGTGCTCTTATCAGTATCGTAATTTAAAGTGGTACGATCATGTGATTTCGCGATCATCAATCAGTAGACTTCATACGATCTAAGAAAGGTGATAATAAGAAATGGGCGAATATGATGCAATCTACACTGGCTAGAAAATGTTGCCGATAAAATGTTGTACTACTATATGGCAAACAGATGGAACTGTCATAATTTTGCACTAATTCAATAGAATTTGATTGCTTTGCGATTACTTCATACACAGAATTGTTAAGAAAGTTATTATTGGTAAGCCCGAATGATTTGTATTGAATCCGAATGGTAATATGTCGATTAAAAAATTCAAAAGATAAGTCTGTTTGAATGTGTTCTTGATCTATATGTTCACATTGCATCCAAAAGTTTGCTTCCGCACTTACATAATAAGGATGAGGCTAAAATCAGGCCATTCACAGTTTTGTTCAATAACACATCAAGTAATGATTGAGCACAAAGTATCATATCAGGCACTAGAGAATGATTAACAGTTATTGTTGTCGTCTGATTCTTCGAAATTATTTTTCTAGTCTCAGTTCTACCATGTTACCGATAAGCATGTGATACTGTAGAATTTCCTTTTCATTAACATCCTCATGTGCTATTATTGTCCCATGTCACATTATCTTTCGCATTCTACTTTGCAATCTCTCATTGTATATGATCATTCACTTCTTTCACGTGTTGCATTCCATCACAATGATTATCGTCTTAACAAGTTCACCGAGTTCATCTGGGAAGAAGAGGTTTTCTTATTGCTTTTTGTCGTTTGCGAACCGAATGTCAACCAACGACGATCTTAAATCTTTATATCGCTATTAGTTATTGCATCAATCATCATCAGATCGAATGAACGATCGAATAAAAACGTTGAAAACTAAACGGAAATTATTTTTGCTCCCACAATTTTCCAAATACAAATGTGGGAGGGGAAAAGTTGAAATGGTATCTGCAAGAATGAGTGAAGAAAACGAACTAATAATGAGAGTGCATTGTTGCTATGAAACGATAAAAAAAAAACAAATTCACCCTCGAACGGTTAAATACACAAACGGACTGAAAAGGAAAATACACGATAGAGTTTGTGAAAAAAAAAGAAAATATTGTTGTTATTTCAGAAAAAGATTGATACGGTTTTTTTTTTCGAGTTTTGCAACAAAACAACAAAACCACTTTTAACATTCAATGTTATCGACGTAAACAATAACTTGCGACTCGCCTCACGTCGGCTCACAGTTCAACACAAACTTCAAAGTATCATGTGCAACTCATTTAGATATTTTTATACGTACAATCTGTGAGGGATCGTACTAAAACTTCTCAAGCAGTGATTTCAAGTTTGAATTCCAAGAAAAAAGAATCAGCTAACAATATCATGCATTCATGCACCCATTACTGCAAACGATTCAAGTGAAACTTCTTGACATCGTACAGCTATGTTGTGTTCAGATAATTTGTAGTGTATTTTTTGCATGTCAGTTAGTAATACTTTCTGCATAGTAGTCAATCAATTACATAAGAAATCATCATTCACACGAAGAAATAGCAACATTTTTATTGCATGAAAGCGTTCTATTATAAATCGAGACGAAAATTTTTTCTATTATTAATCGAGACGAAAATAGCTGTTGTAAACGAATATTGCATTTTGCACCGCTCTGAACTGATAAAAGTTTCTTTTGTTAGTTGATCTTCATTCGCTTTCAACGAATGACTCTGCTAAATAAATTGCACAAACGATCAAAACTAGTCTTATATCCACTATGAAGTTCAAATTCAATACAAATTAGTCTCAACTTTAAAACGTTAGCAGGTGTCCGAGATTGCACTGAAAATGTACACGTCAACTTCGAAATTCCGACGGTCGGACTCCGACCGGACAGTTTGAAAAGTCGGTCGGAATGACTAAATGCCAATCCGGTCGGATTCCGACCAACCAAAATTTCGCTCAGACCCCATCACTAGTGTATTGCATGCGTCTAGGATGGTTGAGAATTGGATGATCTCAGCATATTCCAGTGTTTTATCATAAAATGCGATTTTTTTGATTTTATCATTGTTACTCTGAATTGGATTTTATACTTTCAGTAGCTTTTCGTAATGTATGACCTCAATATGAACGACAGATAGCTTTCAGTTGAATTCAGCATTGAAAAGGTCGAAACAGTTCTTATTTGAATTCAGTATTTTGTCGTTTGTATTTCAGTATCAAATATTCGCATTCCACTGTTTCATCATACCGTGCGATTTTTTGATTTTATCACTGCGAATTTTACTGTAAATTCAATTTCATATTTTTATTACTTTTTGAAAGTGTGCACTGTTAAATAAGATGGTTCGTACAAAAACATATCAAAACAACCCTTCAGAAATCTCGAACTTCATCTGTGTTATATTTCCAGAGGAATATCAGTCGGTTTATAGTCAGTGCGAGAATTAGTGAACATCACCATTGCTCACGCCGAGCGTCATAATTCTCTTAACTTAACAGTTGGCGACAGAATCTGGAACAGATTTTTGTTGTACTCAATCTCGGCTACAACATGGTATGTATCATGATTAAAAATTTATCCTGTCCGGTGGGTACCAATTGAAAGTATCTGTTGCATTTTTGCCCTTAACGCGAAATCGAAAATCTCGAGCATATGTCGGTCACTGGTGAATCTATCAGCTATTTTTTGTTCTCCTGGATCTGTGCTACAAAATGATGTATGACTTGTCTGGATTTATTCCCGTTGAATAGGTAAGAAATTCACATTTCCGAACATATATCAAATGAAAATCCCACTTCCGTCACTTGGCAAGCTGTCATTCCGTTCGTACTTGGCGAAGTGTGTGTATACCTTTGTCGTAAACCCCCACGGAGGCAATTATTAGTGGTGTTAATAAAATGAATTTGAATAAATACAGTACTTTTTATCGTGTATGTGAGGAGAATTTATTCATCTATTAATTCTAGCGGTTAAGTTTTATGAACTTGTACGCCAGTTTTAACACATTCCAGCTGGTTGTACATGAGCGCTCAAAAACTTTTACGAATTTGTTTTTCGTTTGACTTTTATTGAAAATTTTTTGACTTGATTTTCAGCTTGTTTCATGTGAGAAAAAAATGTTATGTGGAAAATCGAGGATCGGTCTTGCGTGCAGCAAAAAATATTCACGAAATTGTGTATCATCTTGTGGCTATTCAAGCTCAAATGACCAAAAGATGGGTTATCCAGACAATCATCCCGGTGAATGTGACGAGTCGAAACCGACACATATTATTGTAGGAGCGGGAACGGCCGGATGTGTTGTTGTAAGTGACTGTAACGCTAACAGTAATGATTGGAACAACATTGTATGGATTACTGTTAACGTTGATTTAATGTTTTTGTAGGCGAATCGTTTGAGTGAAAATCCAACCAATCGTGTTCTTCTGCTTGAAGCAGGTCATTCGGATGTTTATCACTTCAACTGGAAACTGCGTATGCCTCGAGCTTATGTTTGTAATTTGAGTAGTCAAAAACATAATTGGTATGTGCAGTTATTGTTATAAAGGATAATCTTATGAACTGTAAATGTTTTTGGAAGCACCTTTCGAAGCATTTTGGAAGCATTTTGCAATCATCAGCGTTTACAATGATAAAATTTATAACACCAGCAATAATTAATAATGATAATAATCATAAGCGTAATTCCGCCAATATTAAATGCATTGTCAACTTTAAGTGATATTTTTTGTTACGATTCATATTGATGGTTTTTTATTTCTGAAAGTGTTCAATATGCGTTATTATTTTAATAGGATGTATCACAGTACGGCGCAAAAGAATTTGAATGATCGTGCCATATATTTGGCAAAAGGTCGTGTATGGGGTGGCACTTCAACAATCAATTCGATGGTATATGAATTTGGAAATGCTGAGAATTTTAATGAGTGGGAGAATGAAGGTGCTTCGAAATGGTCGTATAAGTAGGTTGTTTTTGTGCATGAATTCATGTGATGATGCTAATACATATAAGGGAGTGATTCATATTTATTTACTTTTTAATAAATTATGACAGTTGCTGATGATAACTTGCTTCTTCTCAATTTTAGATTCATTGAAAATTATATCAAAAGATCTGAAGATGATTCGTTCACATGTTCATCATTCACACACTTAGACACGATTCAAGCACCTTGTGAGCATCCTCTACATAAAGCTTTTATTGGAGCCGCTCATTCAGTGAGTGTGCATCGTCGTTATGTTTACAGTTATAATTATTTATTATTTTTTCACTGAGTGCAATGATTCAGGTAGGAATCGCAAAAGTAGTGACAGATTGTATCGTCAAACAAGACGGAGTATACCCCGCAAACTTAACAATATCAAACGGTGAACGTCTGAACACATCACGAGCTTATTTATGGTCGGTGAGTAGTGCACTCAATCAATGAATTTGTTTTGCCAACGTTTACAGCGAGAAAACTTGAATGAGAAAAGTTTTTTTTTTTGAAATTATTTTATAGGCTTTGAAGCGGCCGAATTTGAGCATCAAATCTGGCGTAATTTGTACACGAATATTGTTCGATCGTAGCAAAGCGATTGGTGTGGAATTTGTTGAAGAGGTTTTTAGTTTACCGAATTGAACCAGCTGACAACTTTAATCGTTTTTAATTTAATAATGGATTGCATCGGTACATATACCATCTATAACAATAATATTTGATCCATTGATACTAACGGTATTCAACAATTTAAATTTACATTTATGCTTTCAAGTGAACAAATAATCTGCAGGAAAATTCAATAACGAAACAGCCGCTTGACTTGTTCAATCGTGAAAAAATTTACTGTGAGAATTCAGTTGTACTAACGGCTGGAGCGGTTGGTACACCACATATACTCATGAATAGTGGAATCGGGAATGGTGATCATCTAAAAGTTCGTCAGTTTTGATTGCGCTATACTGTTATGATCATCGTTACTATTATTTGCTGCTTATTTTAATTTCTTGTTATTTGCTATGTTTAGTATTGTCATGGTTATTATTATTGTAGTCATTGATATGATTATTAATTGCTATTATTGAATTTAAATAATGACAATATTTTAGGCTCATTCCATACCAATTGTACAACATTTACCAGGTGTGGGGCGTAATCTTCAAGATCATTTGGAAGTGAGTATCAGACAGGTTTGTTGTAAAAGATGTGTTCTTCATTTTTTGATTACTTTATTATTATTGCTGTCTGAGTTGTTCTTACAAAAATAGTTTTTATGATGACAATATTTGCAGTTATGTTCAAAGCCGATAGCACGAAATAATTCTCTATCATCATTCAGTTATGCGGGCATAGCTTTGAGCGATGCTTTGGAATGGTTTAGAAAGCGGAACGGTATTGCAGCATTAGGTTTCTATGAAGTGAGTGCATATTTAAAAAGCGACAAAAATAAGGTGAGGTCATAAATTTTTTCCTGATGTATTACTGAATGGATTTATTAATTTTATTGTTTTTATTAATATCTTTTGTTCGCTTTCGTCGTTTCTATTGATATTTGAATGTATTTTTCAGCTAAATCGTCCTGATTTGAGGTTTCGTTTTTTACCAGAAACACTGTATAACAGCGATCGAAAGGTTGGCGCCGAGCATGCCTATCAAGTATGGTGAGCATTAGTTATTGCCATAATAATATCGATGATAAACATCAATAGATGATAAAATAATTCAGATGAACGTCACACTCGTACAACCAAAGTCACGTGGCTATATAATTTTGGCGGATCGCGATGCTAGGCGGCCACCTCTTATTAATACCAATTATTTGAGTGATCCTGACGATTTGCCTCGACTTCGCTTAGCGATTCGCCGAGCCAGGTTTTTGTTATCTTTCTTTCTTTAATATTATTAGAATTGTCATTAGAATTAGTTAGAATTATTACTGTTGGTATTATTATTAGCATTTTTATTGGTTGTATTAGTATGATCGACATTATTGCTTATTATTAATATCATTATTAAACGGTATTATTGTTAATATTTACTCTCATTATTTTCAATGTTAATAAATGCTTTTCAACTGATTACTTTCATAGGGATATTTTGGCAGATCAAAGCTTTGACGAATTTCGCGGCAGCGAAATAACACCCGGTTCATTGTGCGTAAACAATGATCAGGTTGGTAGATTGTTTGCGTTTTTATTGCTGAATTCATTACCATTATTATTGTTATGATTAACAGTTGGATGAATTTATACGCGCAACCGCTGTGTCAGCGCATCAGCTGTCGAGCACGTGTAAAATGGGTTGTGCCACAGATATTGAAGCTGTTGTAAATCCTCAAACGATGCAGGTTTACGGCGTAGACAATTTACATGTTAGTCGTTTGATATATCATTCGTCGTATATGTAAACTTTTGGAATTGGTCGAATTATCTGCGAAGATACGGACATTAACCCATCGCTTATGTTTGTTTAACTGAGTCGATATTTGGATGATATTAATGATATGAATTTTGTGCGTATATGTTACTGGTATGTAGTGTAGGTAGCGGACGCATCGGTAATGCCATCGGTGGTGAATGTTGATGTGACAGCCACAACAATTATGTTGGCGCATAGAGGTGCGACTTTAATCGAAGCCAGTGAATCGAAGCAATAACAGATCGATATAGACCAGTTGTTATCATATTTCGTCACATCAGTTCAGTATGAGCACCATGTGCGGTACAGACGTCATCGATGCGGTGATATATCGAAAAAGTTCATCAAATGATTCAAGGTTCAAATTGCATATGGAAGAGTTGTGTTGCAGTGCTTGATTAGTGATGTTGTACGTAGGTTTGTAAGGAATGAATTGTCTATCATTTTTTGCTTTTTATCAGAGTAATTTTATTGTCGTTGTTTTATTTTGCATTATTTTAAATTGGTTCATTCGTTTACTATTATTGTTATCAAAATAAGAACGAAACAATTATTCACTGATGTATGATTATGTGGTAGAAATTGAATTTAATGAACTGATCAGCGCATAGTTAATCTGAAATAATGAAAAGTAAGATCGATGGAGATGAGAACCAATTATCATGATACTAATTATGAATGAATAACACATTAAAACAGAACACTTGTATTGTGCTATTTGTAGAATAATAATAATAATAATAATATTGAATATCTCACCACATCGATACGATACTATGATCACTATAAATAATTGTTATGATATTATTATTATTATTATCAATCGCTAAACATTAAATGACAATTACACCAAAATGACAGCGACGTGAAAATGAATTAAATACAATAAACAAAAGGTAAATTACGCTACGAATGTTTATTCGGGAATGGATTTTTTCATAAGAAACTGAATTAAATTATGCTAATAAAATCAACGATTGATGCTTTTTAATTGAGTCCTTAGAAGTTATGAGCGGCAATACGTCTTTTTTGACTTATTGAAGTTTTTTTTTCAACCCTTTGAACACAGAATTACTACTGACGGTCGTCTTGATTTCATTATTGCTTTCTTTGGTCTTATAGAGTTTTGAATATTGTTGATAAAAAATGGGCAAAAGTGAAACGAAAGCACTGAAAGTGATCATTGAGATAGACGAGTACGACCACATAACACCCGTACTGGTGAGCATTTGCAGTGTGGTGCCGGCTTGAATGAATATAAACGATGGTGGTGCGACACCTGAAATGAATAATTTGGTGATTCGAGAGAGTATTGGCACAAATGTGAAAATAACGGTAAAAGTCCATAAACGTACCCAAAAATGTGCCAAAGAAAAACACTGGTACTGGAACGTCTATGATTGGTGATGCTAAGTTGATGAACCAGTTCGGTAAAACTGGTGTCACACGTAGAAACACCATATAAAAGAATAGATAATTCTCCACTGAGGCCACCTTGAAATAATAAAGAGTGGTAATACCATGGAGCGTTTAAAATATAGCATAACGAGTTAATCACCAACCTCATTTTGCCACTTTTGAACTCGTTCTGGAATATATGTCATTATGAGACGTCGACCAAGAAGATGCGACAAGAAATAGCATATTTGAGCACCACAAGCCGAACACTTAAATTCGTTTGTTTTTATTGATAATCGTTGTTATCTTCATTACTACCTACTTCAATCAGCGGTATTATTGTTATGGAAGAGAGTAAACTGATAAAGACAATGAGCTGAAACTTTTAACCCACCGAGCAAACCATCAATAACGCAAGTGGAAATGGGAAAAGATAGCCGGAAAGAATCGATAAGAAGATTGAGCCGGGTATAGCAAATGACTGTAATCTGAAATCGGGTAACTGAAGATGGGATCACCGATAATGATTGTCATTGTAATAATGAAAGCAATAATATGGATGACAACAACAATAACAGCTTACAAAATATAGACTGTGGCCACACCAAATAACACCGTATAAAAATGTTCATCTTTATATCTTGATAACAGTAGACCCAGTTTTTTAGCCTGATCCAAATCCTTCGGTAATTTAAAGTCTGCGCGTTCATCGCTGAATATTCAAGAAGTATAAATTCATAAAACATTAACTACTGAAAGGTGCAATCAATCACAATAATGATGAATAATCACAAGTCTTATAATTGGGTCATATCATCGAAACTGAATGTGATTCATAACTGACGCTTTTAATTCAGGCATGTTTGCATACAAAAGTGTGGCGGCTCCCATCAAACACATTAGAATTCCTCCAATTGCAAACAATTTACGATCAGCCAGATGTGCACTTTTTTCATGTTTTTGGCCAACACTTCCATTGTCTATCGCAAACATCCCGGCTGGATCGAAAGCACTGAAACAGAGAGCACCTATGAAACGGCAGAGAGTAAGCATTTAAATGCTTCAATTGGGTAGGCGAATAATTAGAAGAATTCGAACATTCCTGTGGAATACCTCGTCTCTTTACGTTCCACCTGATGGGAATCAGCTACGTGGTATGTAAGCACTTCGCCATACGGTTGAAGAAGGGCGGAGTCACGACCGCATCGCGCGGAAGTATGGCAAACAGAGAACACCCACAATCAGAGATTTGAACGAAATTAGCAAAAAAAGGAATTAACAAATTTGCTAAAAAAGATCAGCAAATTATCGGTGAGAAATGTAAGCAGTCGACAAATCAAGTGATGACGAAATGATCGAGTAAGATACTCCTACAACCAAAATAGTTATCATCTTGAGCCAATCAGATGCCAGAAAAAATTTCAGTCAGCGAAAGAAGGGCATCAAAATTAGGATGATCAGAGAAGTGCGGGAGGTGCCGTGGGTCGTCACAAATATACTGCTGGACAAATACGTCAGTTGAAAACCCCGCAAAGGCTGGGATCGTCGTAATCGTGCTGACTGCAAAATAATGGGTGCAATTTTGTGATATTTTCAGTCAAATTAAAAAAAAATGTTAAAGTGAATGATTCTACAAAGTTAATGCTATTAGTACACCACTCGGTTTCAAGCAAAACTTTCCTCCGTTAAGATCGCATTATTGCAAGATTGCGTTAAGATCGCAACCACTTGGCAGAGACTGAACGGTCTCCGCGGTAGCTCAGAGGTAGAGCCCCAACCGGTAATTGGTACGTCGCGGGTTCGATTCCCGTTCGCGGAGGAAAGTTTTGCTTGAAACCGAGTGGTGTACTAATAGCATTAATGTTGTGAGCCTCAGCCAGGCTATGATCCGGCTTGTATCTATTATCCGATTCTACAAAGATTCATCTAGTTGTTTTTATTATATTTTATTATTTATATGTCACTGTTGTTGTGGAAACGTGAGCATTGCGGCCAGCAACGTTACAAACGTTTGGTAGTCTGGCCAATCCAGGTAATGTCACTGTTGTTATGTCTTTCATTAGAATATCCTCAACAAGTGGAAAAATATCGACAGGAATCGCTAGCTTTAACTTTAAGTCGATAAAAATCGCTCACACACAAACGAAATCGCTCGCTGTTAATTTGCAGTCATAAGTAAGCTCACCTTGAAGTGTGTGTCGCTTTTTTCCTCCGATTGTGTGGACATCTTGGCGAAGATGGTCAACTGCTTCTCATTAGCATATTCAATTTAGCTCTCCGGACAAAAAACACCTTACGGATAAACATTATGCGTTGTTTCCGTAAGTCGGATCTTGCATGATACCTGTCGCTTTTCAAGGCAAAATGTAACCGATTTGATGAGACATGGAAATCTGCTTCATTTCTTTCGCATTTTGCATGCTTTCAATGTGTCTACGAATAACTAGACTCCCGACAATTGGACCCATGACAGTTGGCGCCGTGCTAGTCGGTCTCGTTTCGGTTCGATATCTCAGCAGTGCGAACGCATGTTTACCATTGAATACGCGAACAGAAACGAAATTTGGGTGACTGACTAGCACGGCGCCAATTGTTGCGGGTCCACTTGTCGGGGGTTCAGTTATCGGTCAACCTTTTCAAGTTATATCCTATCCTCAGTATTAAGGAAGCAAATAACCACCGAAAATGAGCGATAAAGATGGGTCGGGGGTAGTTAGTTCCCTGCCGAGTAGTACCCAGCTCAAGGAAACTCCTTTTCTAGGGTTCCTTTCTCGGCACTTATGCTGTTTAGTCCCTCCACCCGCACGCAGACACCATTTGCGCTTTCAACAACACCGCCGCACGTTGTCATACGCGCTTTAGGCCACACCCATTCTGTTGCGCTGACTTCGGCATCAGGCTTAGGCTTGGGCTTATCCAGTAGGCGTGGCTACGCGCACGCGCGCGTGATCTTGCGTACGGGTGGAGGGACTAAACAGCACAAGTACCCCTTTCTCGGCTGAGGTAAATCCTCCTCTCTCTTGCGGGAACCCCCGTCCCTCTCAGGGGAACCGTTTCCCATCTCGCAGGAATGCTCTCTTCAGAGAACCCTTCTCCCTTTTGGGGAACCCTCTTCCCTTTCGGGGAAACCCTCCTTCCTCTTTGGGGAACCCTTCTCCCTTATGGGGAAACCTTTCGCTCTCGAGGAAACCTCCTCTAAAAAAGGGGAGATTTCCTCTTTCCTCTAGGTGTAATCTTTCCCTCTTCTGGGAGAACCCTCTGCTCTCTTGGAGGAGGAGGATTCACCCAGTAGGGAAGAAGGTTTCCTCGAGAAATGGGACGGTTCACCCGAGAGTGAGGAGAGTTCGATTCTGATCTTTTTCATTGCTTTGAGTTAGATGTTCAGATTTACTGATTGATTGTTTGTTGGTTTAAGGAATGCGAATTTCAAGTTTAATACCATTAATTCTAACGATTCTGTGTATCCTTACAATATGGAATGTTATTCTAATCTTACACCGTACACACAGATCATTGAATAGATGTGATATGACTTACATGTTTCGCTTCATGTATTTCATGGTTTGTTGCTATTGTTATTTGTTTTTCATTTTTATTATTTTCATTTTTTTAAACATATTCATTTTTTATTAATTCTTTTAATATATTCGTCATTTTCAATTTTTATTATTTTTACTTTTTAATTATTATATTATGAAGTCATATTGATTACGTGTTCCAAATTGCTGAAAGTTATTAAGTCAAACCAGTTTTGTTACGAGGTAGATGCAGATTTTTCGGGTCTCCAATCCTACTATGTAATTCTGTGGTTCAGATTGTTGGAATCTTTTTCAGTGAGTGCAGATAGTGTGACGTATGTAGTTACGTAAAGTTGATCAATAGTTTTATTATTACCTTTCATTACTGTGACTGTCGTTTTTCCAAACATTATTAAACAGTAAATGAATTCACAACCAATATTATTACTTCATATTAGTTCCAATATTATTAGTTCATTTTCTCCATTTTTGTGACATTTCCGTCGATGAAAGTCTGTACTACTTTCAGCCAATCGAAATTCCAATTACTTCATCATCAGCATCCCCTTCAACATATCATCACACATCATCACGTTCCTCGTCGTATTCGTTGATCTCAAAATGGATTTCTTTAACCACCGAAAAATCTTTCCCATTTTCCACCAATTTTCAGTCTTATTCAACAATTTTGTACGGTGAAGGAACGTATGCAGAGAATTACATGTACGAAACTTTCATTTTTTTAAAAGGAAAGTTCTCCCACCTATACGTTTGCTTGTTTTATTTTACAATTTCGATCTTTCATAAATCACCACTCGTCTAGATTTCGTTGTTGAGGGATATGTAAACATCAAGAATGAAGTGAAAGTAGTTTCAGAGGCCGCAAATGAATAGCTGTAATAAGAATATGAATTTGTTATTCTGAATTTTGAAATTTTATTATTTTATGAAATAAATATTCGTATGAGTTTTAGCAAGACACGAAAAGTTAGTGGTATTCCAGTACTGTTTATTCCTGGAAATGCCGGTAGTTCACGTCAAGTGCGTTCAATTGGTTCACTTCTTCTCAATAAAACCGAATCACGGAGGACGCCATTTAGGTTCGACGTTTTCGCTGTGGATTTCAATGAGGTTGTCGTTCGTTCCATTCAATTTTGTTTTGTTTTGGAGAATTAATTTTTGTGTTCTTCAAACACTCACCATATTCTTTTGTAAACGATGAACGGATTTGAACGAATGAATGAGATGATCGTTCGTTGTAGGAACTGACTGGTGTTGCTGGTATGTATTTGGAACGGCAAATACGTTACGTTGGAATAGTCATCGACCACATATGGAACCTTTATGAAAAACCACCTGAGGGTATTGTTGTAGTAGCGCATTCAATGGGTGGTATTGTGATACGTTCTTTGTTAAGAAAACCAAACTTTAATATTACTCGAATTGCATTCATTATTACTTTGGCAACACCGCATAACACACCGCGTATGGATTTGATTGTCTATTTAATTATTTATTTATTCCTCCAATTTTTATGTATTCCTCAACTGTTGTTATTGTTATTGCTTTCGTTTTGTTCAGCTGGTCCACTGGACGATTATTTGGTGAATGCGTATGAAAAAATGAAACGCTCATGGCTAGAGCGTGAGCGAGAATTACGAAATTTACAAGTGATCTCAATATCGGGAGGTCTTAAAGATGTGATGGTACCAGAATATTTAACAAGAAATGTGAATGGTGATGGTAAATTTATTAAACATTTTATAACGGCTGGTATTGACGGTGTTGAATTGGATACGGACCATTTATGTATTGTTTGGTGTAATCAGCTTGTCAGGTGCGTTGTTAATTATTTATGTATTTGTTTTTTCTGCTTCAACTTATGTACTCTTTTTTTAAGTTTATATGATGATTTTGAGTTTTTTCACTAATTGTATTTCATTGCAATAAATGCTCTCAAAAACTGCCAACCACTAACCGAATAGCTTTGAATTTACTATTGGCTAATAATTGACTAAGAATTGTTTTCTTGAGTGAGTGCTAAAGCACTGAGACAGTCTTCATAATGGCAAGTATTCGGTCATTGCGACATACAATCGTTTTTACGCGTTGTTTTATTTTGTGAGTATTCCTCACTGTAGTAGCACATGCCATTTGCGGTTCCGTGATTCTTTAGTCATAGCTTTCTGATTTGATGCAAAAGTGCTCAATAGCTTAAAAATCTTTGATTGTAAATATTTATGTCTATTTCAGACTCATATCGCGTTTACTTTTCACTTATGCGGAATCACCAACAGAATTTTTCGTGAATTCCAATCGAATAATTTCTCGACTATTTGCATCATCATTTAATGGTAGTGGTCAGTTATCAGTGACAGCAAATATTAGTCGTAATGGTGTTCATAATGGGAGAAATGTGAAGGAGAGTAATGGTAGTACTCATACGAATAATAATAATGATGGTAATAACGATGTCATTGTTGATATTTCACATCGAAACGTTATAGTATGTGTTTTGTTCATTTACTCTTTTATTTATTCTTTTATCCATTTGTGTTCATGTATTTATTTCATTGTTCATATTTTTGTCCAGATGCGAAATTCAGCTGCAAAACCAAAAAATTATTCATTATCAATTCGTCGCGGTGATTGGTTATACATAAGTTTAACAAAAAGAATTATGTCCTCTGCAAACAGATCATCAGAATTATTATCATACGTGCAAATCAATCAAAGACCATTCGAAAGATTGCACGAATTTGCTAAGCGTTTATATTGTCTTGTGCCAGTGAACACTGTTCATCAGACACGAATATCGATCTTATTACAACCTCAGCAAGCATTTCGTATTGTAACACTACAAGAAAATGATCTTGTAAAGGTGAGTTAAGTTTTTTATTGTTGACGTTATGAAGATTATTGTTATGATTATCATTGTGCCTGTTGTTGTTTTTTTTAAATAATTGACCGTTCCATTGATAGTGTTATAATTTTCATTCAATATGCATGAATACATTTTTAAGGGACCAGTTATATTGGACTGGACGACACGTTTGTGGGCAATTTTGATGCTATCATCAGCAACACTTTGGGAAGCGCAGCTCAGTGGTTCAGATTTTCCGGCAGTGATTTTGCCGGTAAAATTTGACGGTGTTATCATTGCAGTTGATGTTAGATTGGAGGAGATATCATGCGAAAATAAGTCGAAAGGTGAGTGAATGATAGTAAGCTGACTTGCATAGGTAGTTGGGAAACTTTCTGGCTATCTTAATTATTGCTTTCATTACTACGAAATGTTATTGTTATGATCATTATTGTTCTTACTGTTTGTAAGAATATGGCTGTCATTGGTAAAAATGGAAATGAATCAAGGTGTGTCAAGGATGGAATTTCTAAGAAACGATATCATTTCTCGAACAAGGACAGAACTGAATAGGCGCGTAAGTGAACAAGAAGAAAAATTGGTTGACGACGATCTTCGTCGTCAGCAACATCGTGTGATTGGCTTTTCGGAAGGGAGTGATGTACACCACACAACTATTCGTCATTATCAGAAAGCCGTTGTGCTATTTATTCTCGACACGAATTGCAGATATCGTGCAAACATGCGAATGAATTTAGCATATACATTACAATTGGTATGTTACGTTACGCTTGTGAATAACTAAACATGTAGACCCATACTGATGGTAATTTAAATGGGATATTAAATTTGCTGATATTATTGACAGTAACCAACGAATGTACAAGCATTTATTGATTCATTCCGATAAAAAATACTGTGAATTTTACTTAACAGGAGGATTTGAATCATGTGCACGTAAGTATATAGGACAATATTTCTCACTTCAAACATTCGTGCAGTTTAAACGGGTGAAAATGATTTACATTTGAAAATTTCATTTTAGATTCTTCGTAAGAAAATTTTTATGGGTGCCTATCATGCTGTTGCGTATGTGCTGTGCTCAATGCTGATCATATCAGCTGTTTATAAGAACGGTAAACATTTACATACTAATTCTGCAGCGATATTGTAATTTGTTTTACTATTAATTTGTCAATATTTTTTAAGTAATCAATTTTACTGTTTTCCTTGAATCTTTTTGTGGTAAAATGAAATTTCCATTCTCATCAAATTTGCCTGAAAGTTAAATTTGACAAGTAAATTAAGTATGAACTTTTCTTTTTAAGTTATACCACGCAAATGGTATTCAAGTGAATGGAAAAAATTCGTATTGCATGCCATCGTCTACATAAGTTTTGTTCTAGCGAGCAAAATGTTCGTTCTTTTTGTTCTGTTTTTTTGCCTTTACTTTCCTTTTCATTTTGAAAATTGTTTTTTAGTGCATTTTCGAGGCAGAAAAAAGTTGTGATTGAGGAGTAGTAGGAATATGAGGAAGAATAGATGGATGAGTGATAATGGAAGAAGTAATATAAAATAGTGATAATGGAAAATAAATCATTTATTAAAATGAATTTAATTCGTTTTCAAGGAATGATCATTTATGCGCAGCGCTTTGCGCACTAGTGATCTATGTGTTCGTTTTCATACTTGAAAGATTGGCTTGGTTTACGATAAAATTGACGATATTGCTGATGGGTTGTGCAGATAAGTGGTTAGTTGTCGGTTTGGTGATTTGTAGAAAGTTTATTTCTTTTTAGAAATCAATTTTGTGTGAAATTTTTTATAAACACAAATTATTTACGCGTTTTTGTATGTGTTGAAAGATACATGAGTATTATCGTATAATTTACTTGCTGATATATGAGCTGTCTACTGTTTTAACAAATTCGTTTACAGTGTTTTAAACAAACTATACCGATGAGCCATATAGCCCAATCGTTCATTCGTATTTGTTATGTATTAAACAGTAATATAGCGGGATTAGGTTCGATAATCGACAGCTTAATTTTTGGTTTGTAATGAAAGAAATATGACTCCAACGTCAACTTTGAGCATCGTCTTATACTGCATTATGAATGTTTATTACCGTAACGGTTCTGATTTTAGCAACGTAAACTATTGTTATTGATATTCGTTATTGCGTAACATCATTTGTATTATCAGCATGTTGGAAACATATTGTTCATTTCAGGCTACTTATAAGTCGAGTAGTATTGTTACGTTTGAAATTAATTGATATTGTTTTATTGTGGTTGATATTATTTGTAATCGAAAAATCGAATGGTTTCATTATGCTGACAATACTGATGCAAGTTAATATATGGGTAAGTAGATGTTTCTAATGTATTGAACGATTTTCAAAACGATGGTATTGAACGATGATTTTTTTAAATTTATATTCATTGAATAGATTATTTATACCATTATGCTGTTACTGTTATTATTGTTATTATTAGTATAGTAGTAATTTTCTTTTTTGGTTTACAGCAAATTGTACAGCTGCAGCAGGAACAGTATGAGCGTCTGCCGGAAATACCTCCAAATTTCAATTTTCTGTCAACGACGCGGTCTTTCGTTGAGCAGCAAAACTGCCATCAGCAGCAGCATCAGGCACATGAAGAGAAGCAGCAGCAGCAGAATATTGAGACAACAGAAAGCGTAATGACTTGCAATGCAGATGAAGGTGTTCAACTTAAAGAAAAAAGCAACAACAACAGCAAAATTGACAATAAAAATAGCACCAGTAACAGGACGATCAACAACGACGAAACTTCATCATCAGTATCATTATCGCCGACGCCATCTGAGACAGATGTTCGCAGAAGTCATTTGATAAACAAACTAACTGAACTACTGGTTGTGTTACACTTTCAAATGTTACTTTCATTCACACCATTTGCTGTTTGTTCCATGTGGAATCTTTCGAAATACGGCGTTGAATCGTTATCGGTTTATGAGGATCCAGCACGTCGTAGCGCCTACTTACTATGCGCAATGATTCTCTTCAATTCGTTATTCATCGGTAGTCACAGCAACTGGCGTATTTTTGATTCTTATTTTTGTTCTACTTCTTCGCTGAAAGTATTCGTCACATCACTGGTAAGTCATTCACTCAATTACTCGCAAGATTTTACTTCGTCGAATTTTAGTTGATTAATTGATTAGATACACGTGGATGAGTAATTCATCTGATTCGACGCTTACTGAGCAGTTGGCGATATCTGCTTAGTTGTTTTGCATGGAGATGATGAAGAAAAAAGAAGTAAATAATTGAATGTGATGTGTTCTATTTATTCTGTTTACGCGTTCATTCAGTTGTTTTTTTTAATTTCATGCTTGTTTCTTAAGATTCTTTTTTTTCTTAAAATTTTTTCTTGTTTCATTCATTCATTTTCAGAGAGCAACAGAATTTATTGCGATCAGTAACACATTTCAAAAAGATTTTTATTGGGAGATATATTTTTGTATGTATATGAATGAATAAATATGTGTTCAAACAAATGTATTTTTAACATTAATTAAATAGTGATTCGTGATTTTCAGATATTCGTAATTCCAATTGTGGTACTTGGTATATTGGCAAATGCTAATGAAACAGCAACATTTTCGTATTTGGGAATGATTTTGGCAACTACCGTGGGGATTATGAGGTTTTCATTTATGTCTTTCTCAACATTGTCGTTAGCGCGAACGAGAAATTCGGCTGAAATTACGTCAGACAGGAGATGAAGACGAAGAACGTGATAGTCACATTGCGATAACATTGGAACCGATCTCCAACGAAAGTATATCCGGCCACTAATATCACTAAGCAATATCACTAACTAATACCACTAATATCACTAACTCTGTCGTACCCCAACTCTTCAACCATCACACAGCAGTCATCGCTATCATATCTATCATAGTGCTCTCAATGCCATCTCATTGAGAACTCCGTGAAATGAAATCGCCACCAGAACTCAAATTAAAATCGCTAAAAAACCTCAGATCAAGTTAGCTGCAAAAATTCCAAGTGGAAACTCGTCGCACTACCTAATTTCACATAAACCAATGATCATCGGGAACGTACAAGCACGTAGTATAATCAGATTAACAGCCACCAAATCCCCGATGATCACCAAACATCGTCAGCTTCATGATATTCTAATTCTTCGGTTCGTCAATCTCGCTGCATTAATGATCATCAAACACTCGTAAATCCGTGGATTCGCCGACCCACTACACAATAACTTCCGTGACTCGAACTAAATTCGTTGCAAATTCTGAGTCACCAAACGTCACTTTCTGCCTATCAGGAGAGCATAAATAGTTCCATCTCAAGCTAGCACAAGATCATTCGACTCCATTTCGTTCAAGAACAAGCCACGACCTGGAACGCCGTCTAGATCATTCAGCTATTTGCTGGTGGCAGCTTGCTTTATCTAGCCACTAACCACTCGCAGCCATGGTGGCACGGTTTGTCAATCAGTCACCTCAGTCGTAATACCAATTATTGAAATAGCGGTTCAGCTTAGTGTTGTGCTGGAATTCCTCGAATTCGGGGCCCCGCCTCCGACCTTTTTGGAACGGCGGCCATTCTCGGGAACTGTCTCCGTTCCCAAAATATCCCCGATTCTTCCCGTCCCCGACTTCTCCAGAATTGTCTGCTCGAAATTTCGAGGAGTCTCCACGAAATTTCCGAGAAAAAAAATTAAATTTTCGAGAATGACTAAAGTGTTCATTAGTACTATCGTTAACACGTTATTGTGAGTCGCGACATGGACTTCACGTTACCTACCGCTCATATCTGAATGCCGTCAGGAACGATGGGTGGTTACCATTTCTGAAATGCGTGGTAAGAATAAGAAACAACAAATTTGTCACAAAGTGGTACCGAAAACCTACCTGCAAGAACGTCATTCACCGAAAATCAGCACATCCAGGTAACATGAAGAAAAACATTCTAACACAAATGAGGAATCTTTTGAATTACGGTGATGAATCGTTATCGGTTCATGAGGATCCAGATTGACGACGGATATGTCGTCAAAAAGAGAAGCACTGAGCCTAGCGGAGACAGTCGCTCAGCATAGTGGCTACGATGGTTTGAAATTTGAAATCAAGTATCAAGATGTGCCAAAATGAACAAACGAAGGGGCAATATTTAAGATACCATACGTAAAAGGCCAATATAAAAGTATCATTGAACGCATTGTTCGGGATAGTGGCACACCAAATCATATCTAAATATGTCTATGGCCAAGCACAAAATTGCACATCATGTAAACTCCATTTCCACTTTAACGGTCGGGATTTTCACGCATTCTAACTGCACCACAAAGAGATATAATGAAAGCCACATTCATCGAAGCTCAAAGTCGCTCTATCAACTCTGAAGAGTTGATGGTGAAAGCCCTCATATTCGTCTCATAACTTATCACTCCCTTAGGTTTTATCATTCATTTCCTCATTCATTCATTTTCATAATAACTCCGTAATTTTCATAATAACTTTTCATAACAACTCCGTCTGTATTTCATTTTATCAACCATCATTACGATATTATCATCATGATCATAACCGTTACTCCCGCCATCTTCATTATTACCCACTTTACTACAACTATTCCATTCATTTGTTGTTTATTTGTTTGAAAGAGTTGTTATTGATTTTATTCATTCGACTGTCTTTTATGCGTTCGTTGTGCCTTCATTGCATTTATCCTCTTCAGTCGTTATTCTCATAATTCCATCTATTGTTTGACGCATTTGTTTTTTTTTTTGCACTTTCACTTCAGTATTTTTACTTCACATATTTTAGGTTGTATTTTTTTCGTTGATTTTGTTTTCATTTCAGTTTTTTACTTTGTAATTCTTATTATTTTTATTGTCATTATTATTATTTGATTGACTGATTAATGCGTTAAATCTTTTTTGTGGAACTGTTTCCGATTTTGATCTCATTTCAAATTTTGTTTCTTCATTGGATATTGGGTACTATCAGTGAGCATTAACAGTTTATTATCACTGCCAGCATTAATATTTTTTGCTATCATTGCTATTATTGATATTAGTGACGGAATTGCTATTCTCATTAATAATTTTGATGTTATGATTGTCGTTACTGTCATCGTAAGTATTGTTATTATTGACGTTTTCAGTACACGTATTCATCAGCAACGCACTGCGGTTGTAGCGGTAATGTTATGGTTATTACCATTGTTGTTATTGTTGCTGTTATCATTATTGTTGTGGATTTGTATTCCAGTAGTTCTGTTGTGGTTTTTTCACTGTGTGATTTTGTGATTATATAACTTCGTCATTCCAACAAGTTTACGTTTTACACAAGTGTTGATGCGGCAGCAGAGCCATATATGAATAAAGATTTTGATATCGTTTCTGAACAGACGTTTGGCTCTTATTCAGTCTTCTCATTTATCATAAACTCTGTGTGTCAATTCAAAAAGTGCACTTATTTCATCTGAATTTCAAATAATGAATTTCACGGAAACGCTGCATGGTATATGTTTATAATAATTTTTATGAAGAAATTGGGTCGATGGATATTAAAATTTTTATATTCCAATTTCTATCACATTTCGCAACTTTTTACAACAAGAAAATTCCTCTCCTATATTCTTCTCTGTGACACTCATTAAATAATGTCATCATTAGGAGGTATTGAATCTTGACTACGTACAGTAAAGTTGGATGTCACAAGGTTTCGGAAGCAGAGCCAAAGTGGTCACTGATGGTGGAGTACTATATGCAGTTAGTTTTGCTAAAAGTAATTAAAAACTATTTGTAGTTTCTAATTACTTTTAGTTTCACAATTTTCTCCAGTTTAGTACTACCGCTGGAATGAATGATTCTTTTCGATGGATGATGATTTTAGCTATTGATTTAGATGTTTTCGTAGTTTTGCTTTCGTATGAATTGAAGATGCTGTGGCTGTTTTCACAAGATGTTTTTATAACACTAGTTTCAGATGGAGGATGTTGACGACTATAAAGAGAAAAAATATGGAAAAACAAACGTCAAATGCATTGCCACATGCTGAAATAAATGAATGATCTGGAAATGCGTTGAAAGCAGAACAAGGTAACAATTGGATGGATGGATGAGTAGATTAGAAAAGTATCTGAATCAAGCGCATAGCAAACTTTTAGGGAATGAGCATGTTTACGACGGAAGATCGGACGGATGATAGGTTAATCAATTTTCCAATTTTTTGATTATTGCATCGTTCCTCGAATTTAGTTTTTTATGATTTATTTGCCATTGGCTCATTCACAGTTCAACCTATTACCTTAGAGTACACTTTAGGCTCAAACAATCACTGTCGAACCCTAAGCGGATCGCATCAACGTTGAAAAACGAATTTAATGATTAGTTTCAATGGCGAGGGGGCCTGAAATGCAGTCGAGCCGTCGTAGCGTTTGTGTTTGTTAATGGTGGTCTGTTTGTGGATAAGGTGAAAATGTGTTTATACATGGAATGGATTGAATGTTTATACATGTGGATGGATAATAGGAGGACAAGACGAAGGAATTTACGAGTGTGGAGAGGAAGGGTAAGAGAGAAGGAATGCAGGCAAATTATAAATAAAATTTTTGTTTCGAACTAGAGAAAGCAATGATGCGATTGATGACGAAGGATTCACAAGTAAGTGAAATGAAATGAATGAGGAATGCAGGCTAAGCGCAGCGAAGGAATTGTCTGATAGTGATGTTCGGCAGCAGCACATGTAAAGATATATATCATCTTCACTGATCATCACAAATGACAAGTAATAATCAAGTGATGAAGAAAAGAGAATGAGTAAATGGCGACAAGTGAACGAAGGAAGAAGTATACACGACAACCACTGCGTTTGCTGGCTTCGTTCGTTCGCACTGCCGACCCACCAGTCGACTTGTCGCTTGATGTTGGTTGGTTAATTGGAGTATTGACATTGAAGGCAACGCAAACGAGGTAGGCAAGCAACATAGGCATGGATGAATGGCATTTCGTTCCCAGTAGTAATACTAGTGCTCTTATATTGCTAATAATAAATGAAGAAGCATTTGATCGCTATCGTTTTAGTATTAGTATATCATATTACTGATACTGAGGAAGGGACAGAAGGAAAGAGGAAGGGAAGTTACTACTGTCGCTGACTATGCTGCTTTGAACGAACGTTTTGTTCGGTTCGTTCGGCGACTGCTGATGTTGCTGCTGGTGGTTTGCCTCTGATACTATTGCTTTCGCATCGCTGCAACGTTCTGCTTTCGTTAGTTAGTTAGGCTTATCCCTTTTACCATAACGCTACGTCGTTGTGTTGTGTTCATTTAGTTGCTGTTCAGTACGGTTCTCATCTGTCATTTCATAGTCAGTCACGCTATTAGCAATGATGTTTGAGTTCGACTAGTGATAGGAACACTGTTCGTCGTCAAATAATGACTGTTGTTCGTGTTACTGTTGATGATAATGATGAACGACCGATGGCGACACCTAGTATATAATACTAACTAACAGCGTTAACGTCGCACCTCAGCCAGCCGGCAAACAACCAACGAACCCAACCCAACATATTAGGGATTATATATTATTTATTCTTACGCATACATATATTTTATTAATACATATAACTGTATCTGACATAATTTCACATATCTATAAATAAATATAGAACTACTGAAATGGCCTCGGCGACAACGACAACGTTATACAGCAGCAGCCATCGGTAGCCGGGCAGCTCAGCTCTCCTTAGCGGTACGGTGACCACCGGAGCGCTGTATCATATACATTATACATACGTTTATATCCACTATTTTCTTATTTTTCAAAATTGGTCTTCACATTCTCGCTGTTCATATATATATATATATATATATATATATATATATATATATATATATATATATATATATTGAAATTGATCATTTTAGAAGATTTGTTTCATATATATATATATATATATATATATATATATATATATATATATATATATATATATATATATATATATATATAAGAAACAAATCTTCTAAAATGATCAATTTCAATATATATATATATATATATATATATGACGAATACATCTAAAAAGAACAGTTTCAATAGGCAGGCAGGCATCACGTATGTTTCTCTCTAAGCAACATATCGCGTACTCATATATCTACTACTAATAACTGCTATTACTAATACTATGTCTGTATTTTGTTGTCGCGGGTGCTGTTAAAGAAGAACCGAAGAAGCCAGTAAGTGGCTAGCAATCGACAAGTTCACTACTACTACCACCAACAATACAAACAGAGCTTCGTTCATTGTGTTCCATTCCATTCCATTCAACTACTTGTGAAAGGAGGAGAAGGAGACGAAAGTATATATAATATTTTTGAGAGAACGAAAAAGGCGAACAACAGTATATTTTAGTTTCAATTTCAGTTTTAAAAAGAACGATTTGGAATTTATTTCAGTAGTCTATTGCATTGTTCGTCGTTGTGTTTCTTTGTTCGTTCGTTCGTTCATTCATTCATCCATTCTCGTATCATTTGGAAACATTGAAGTGTACCTTGCTTTTGCAACCCATTGCATTTTGATTTTTCAGTAAAAGTTTGGCCACGATTACGTACATCGTTTGATCTGGAATTTGTATAAATATATATCCATTTTTTTAAACCGAGAAGAAAAAGAGGAAAGCTACTTTTGGTTGTTATTGCTGCTGCTGCTGCCGCCGCTGCTGCTGCTGCTGCTGCTGCCGCTAAAATCGTCCATCCATTCCATCCTTTCATTCATTTATATATCCGTTCATCTAGCCGCTAATTATTCATCCAGCCATTTGTTGGAATGGCAAAACAGGTGAGGCTATCACTTAGTTTTTCTTTCCTTTTCGGGAATTTCTATTTTCAAAAATCGTTTTGTTGAGCTAAATTGATGTGAATAAGGAGAATATAGCTGCAGTTTCTTGAGCAATAATTTGTGCATTATTCATCAACCATTTAATAATTTCTTGAGAATCTATTATCATATTATTAAAGGACTTTGCTGATTTGAATGAGTACTGAATGCGGCAGATGTGTTTATTTCTTGTTGTTGAGTTGATGATCGTCTGTTGAAAATCACGAACAATTGTTGCTAGTTAGGTATATTGTCTGTTGATTGTTAATCAACATATTTTTTGCAATGATCATAAGTCGTGTTAAAACATTTGAACCGTCCTCTTGATTTCCGATGTGAATAATTTGGAAACAAAAATTGATTAGTTTATTCTTTCCACATTGATCTCGATCTTTCTACCACTGCTGCGGTTTTATGTTTTTCTAATGCTGCCTGAAACACTAACGTTTAATCTTCCGAATAAGGGAAAGTTTTCAACCATATTCTATGTTTGTCTGGTTGGAAATTGAAAGTAGATAAAGAAGAAAGGAAACAATTTATTCATTGAATTCGGTAGAGTTCACTTCGATCAGTAGCAGTCGATATTATTGATCATTGTGGTGGTTTGGGTGTTGTGTGTTTCTTTCTACGTCAAAAGAATGAAATAAGATGAGGCGTTGTTGATCAACGATTGAAAAGTTGTGCATTCACCTTTACAGAAGCTTTTTTGAAGTTGATGCTGTTGCTGCTTATATAATCATCGTCTAGACCAGTGGTTCCCATAGGGGGTGAAAGTACCCATTTTGAGTGATTTGGGGGTCTCGTGAGGGGTAACGGAGGGGGTCGGGAGATTGGTATTTCGTACAGTTGTTATATTGTGATAGTGTTTTTTTTCACTTGGGTATGTAAATGCGATTAGTTTTTTCCCACCACTCTTTTTCCTTCTATTTTCAAAGTATCATTAGCTCATCCGGACCTAAACAAAAGTCTGTTTAGTCTTAAATGTTTCTTAATTGCTTGAATATATTCGCTGACATCGTCTCTCATCAACATTGGGGATTGATTGAGAGGAACTGATATTTGGTGTTGTTTTGTTATGATGAAACGCTACAGTGATGGATATTTTGCATTCGGATATCTGAACGCGGCTCCCTCAAGGAAACATTCGTCTTCATCCTATTTTATGAGTATCTTTAGTTAGTTTAGGCCTGAACAAAAGTCAGTTTGAAGAAGTCACAAATATCTCGTAAGTGCTTTAATATATTGGCTGACATCGTCTCTCATGAGCAGTAAGAATTGATTGAGCTCTTTGGTACGACAGAAAAGATCATTGGTCTGGTGTAGGACGATCGAGTACTTCTGAATTTGATAATATCGATTTCTTTTTTAAATTCTTACAATTTCTAATTTTTGTATCGCTTATGGGTGTTTTTTTAACCGATATAATACTTCTTGCGTGATGAACGACGACATTTCATATGATATTAATGACTGAAATGCTTGAAAAGTAGAAGGGGAATGTCAGACTTAATGCACCTGTCGCATCTCAAAACGCTCAATAATTCGAATTTAATTGCTTTCCTGTTCATCTCGAAGATAAATCCTCAAATGTTTACTGCATCTTCCTTCTTCATGAGCAGTTGAACGTGTTGTCAAATTTCTTTTTTTTTATCGCGGAAGAATGATTTTTCTCATTGCTTTTCGTTTTTGATGGCTGATTTAGTGCCGATTTAGTCGCCAGATCATCAAAATGAGTAATGGAGCACTCGAGCGTGAGAACCACGGGTCCAGACAGAGTTGTTCCCTTGAAATCATTTGAATTGTTCTTGCTACTATTTCATTGTTAATGCTCCTCAGTGGTATTGTACGTCATGATCATAACCAAATAAATGTAGGTTCAAAACTGAGTGCAATGCATTTCCCATATAGAAAGGTGTAGGGTTTTTGTTTAGAGAAGAATATATTGTAAATAAATGAGTCGTTATTACTGATATAAATGATAAT
>JAPYMA010001141.1:0-14386 GCA_035041965.1 Anisakis pegreffii
GCCATCAATTCAACAATGCGATGTTTCATTTTTTCAGAGTTACAGCCAATTTTTTTTCGCCGTTCACAGGAACTCCATTCACATTGCAATAAGTCATTACTCATGAGCATTTATCTGAACTGAATTTGATGCATTCAAAAGTATGCGTCTTTCTTATGCAGAAATTTTAAATTTGGAATTATGAACTGTTGATTTGTTCTGGATTCACATTGAACTAATGAATCACTTATCATAGCTAATGAAGTGAGAAAAGTAGAAGTAAGGAAAGCTGATCAAACGTGTCCATGAAACTGTATTACACTGCAGCTGGAGCTGACTTCAGCTGAACACACGTAAACCGCAACAATGTTCAAACCTGAGTATAAACTGTGGGCCAGGTTCGGGCTCAGTCTTAACTGAATTGTATTCGGCTTCAACATGCTCCGATTGAAGTGTGGAAGTGACGTTCATTCAGTTGGTTTCAGATCAAAATGGGAGAATGTTGAAATGGCTGATTGAAATCAAGACTGAGTGCAAAGTGGATACTACCGTAATTTGTGGGCGTCGCTAGTTACCGTAGTTAAGCGGAACCAGAGATACTACCCCCGTAAAATGATTTTACCAACCTAATCAACATCAACAATCACAGCTACTTTGTACACTATAACTAACACATTCTATTGAATTTAACTCATACTTGATCATCCAACCCCGTGGAATTACTTTTCAATACCGTTCAATATCTAGAATTAACAGTCATTTGCCTGACCTTTTATCATCTGCCCGATTGAATTGTTCAGTCATCAACTTATTGCTTACACCTTACATCGTTGCATGCTGTACATTTATATTGCTGTGAATTCATAGCTTGTGGACGACTGCGAACATTTCTTGATGTGTTCTAACTGCAATACACATTCAACTGCGAATATGAACGAACGAAATGCCGTTTTAACGAAATTTTTCAAACCCTGCAAAATAAGCCTAATTGTTTCCGAAAATTAGTGTGAAATTATCTTTAAAAAATTTTCGAATCGGTCATTATTGTCGTCTCATGTGTGTGGCTTCATCTGTCCTTCGGTTTTTTTGCAAGTGTTGCCGATACCCAATATTATATTATGCCATTGAAAGTTTTTAAATTTTTTTAAAATTTTTAAAGTTTTGCGGTTTTCAAATCGATTCAGAACGCTGGACACGACTCATAAGGTTAATAGTCACGGTATACTGGACATAAAGGCTGTTTTTTAAATACGACAGGCGTTCTATAGATAATATACTGAGACATCGGTTCGAAACCGTATAGATTTGAAGAATTCGTTTATTGAATATACATATGTGTGTAAAGGAAGAAGAACGACGGTTATTTTGTTCAGCAGAAAAAACGCTAAATAATGTCCCAGTTCTACCAAAACCTCAACCTTCGTGATACCAAACTTAAAAAATATTCATCCGTCAACTTTCCTCATTTCTCGTAAACTTTTTTCCCGAAAATGTGTTAATCATTTTCCGACGCGATTGCGCTGTTTCGAGTTTTGTTTCCTCCTTGAAAAGATGATCGAAATTGAGTTTGCTACTGTTTTATTAGTATATTTAAGGTAGCGTGGTTTGCATCGTACTCTAAACAGCACTAATTCGAATTGCGTGCAGTGCACCTATGAACTTATCAGCTAACTTATTAGTGTGAAAATTTAATCACGGTTGTTGTTTCATTGCTATTGTTTCCTCCGTGAAAAGATGATCGAAAATGATTGCTCATGTTGTGCAACAATCGAAAGTACTCTCAGAAATCTTCGAAATGCGAAACAATTCGCATTTGATATCGGCTCATCACTCGTAAAAATTGCATACTCATCAAGTGTTTCACGTACGAAAACCAATTATGATAAAACGGTTAGTGGTTAATCAGCTCTCTTCAACAAATCATCCAAAATGAAACTGATTTTCTTGACAACAAAAAAAGAGATGCAGCTGATAGCTATGCATCATTTGCAAGTTACATTACATGAATCACTTGCGATGGAAGCTTTCTGGAAAACCAATAGAATAATCTGTTCTATTCTTTCCTCACCACTGAGTAGATTGTTTGCACATTTTTGAAACTCCCCTCGACTTTCTTTTTCTTCACTATTCATTGATAAGAGAATTTTGAAGAGGTGCTCTATGATAGTAGCATTTTAATGTTGTTCGCTTCAGATCATAGGCGTCCTCATCGAATTTTTTGCAGATACGTAAGCATGATTCATCAGTGTTACGACTTCATTTTCTACAATTTCATATCGATAAATTCCGTGAATGTTTGCATTTTATTCAAAAGGTTTGCACATTCTTTTTCATTTCTTCCCTTTGTTTTCGCTGTTGTTTAAATTTGTTGCGTTTTAACTTCTAAATATTATCTATTCACGTATACGTTTTCTGCTATTTTATATCCTTCATAGTTCTGACTCAAAAGTCTTATTAGTTAGTGAACTGATTAATGAATTTTTGACTACTCGCTCAAAACTTCGACTAAATGAGATCTTGCTATCGTTAGTTACAATGAACTAAATCATTAGTTTATTTATCTTACCGTGAATGGTGCAACAACATGTGGATTGATGATTGGTTTTTTCAATGTATCTTATTATTAGGAATGTGGTCCATTGCACGTGAAATCAGCGGTTTGTACGGGTAGTGGGACGGCGCAGTATCAAAACTCTATTGCGAAAGCGCTTGGCGTCGAGTTAGTGAATTGTTCAAATCGTAAAATTCCTTTTTTGATTTCGATTTTCGATTGTTTGGTTTGAATATTGATACTATTTTGATTCGGATATGCAGCAGTTATACATTTGCGCTTACAAGACTCATATTAGTTTTTTTTAATGCTTGTGATTTGTTAAGCAGTCATATCTTTCACTGATTGCAGATTCTATAAGGTGAACGAGATGGAATGCTTGGTTAAAGGGAATAATTTTTTGCTAAATAACGTTCTGGATGAGGCATTCACATACGATCATCACAATCAGATTTGTAAATATTCATTCGAAACAATTAATACCAAATCACAATTTCCATATTTATTAGTGAATATCGGTACTGGTGTTTCAATCTATAAGGTTAGTATTGATAACATCGTGCTTCTTTCATTGCTGTTGTCGATCCGTTTTTATTTATCCATTTAACATGAAAATTTATTTATTGTTAATTTTACACTTTCTTGCGGTTAAAAATTTACAGTTATGCGCATTATAAAACGTAATTGGTTTACAAAATCATATCAGTAGTCATTTGAAAGTGACATTCCATCTTTGTAATGTTTTTCTCCGGGGAGCGGGAGGGGAATATACGGCGTTGGCTTTCATCCAGATATAGCCCGGACTCTGTCTGTATTTGAGGGTGGGATTGTCTTACTTCTGGAAATAATTCTAAAGTTTTAGTGGTGTAGTTCTAAACGGAACATCAAAAATGGAAGAACGTTTAGGTAACAGTGCACCTAAGTTGTTTTTTGTTTAGGTGGAAAGTGACGAATGTTTTGAACGTGTTGGTGGGAGTTCATTAGGTGGCGGTTGCTTCTTCGGTATGGGTAGTCTTCTAACGCAAATCAACGGTGAGTTCCGACAGGAGTCTGTTTTTATTTTAACGAAATGTTCGTCTTGAATTCTCATAGTTGAACAATTTTTGTTATCTATTTTTAGCACCCTTTTCATGCGAATTGAATATTTTTGGTTTTATCATATGATGAAATCATTCTTTGAGATGATTTATATTCATACAGATTTTGATGCGTTGATGCGAATGGCTGAAGAAGGTGATCACCGTAGTATGGATATTCTCGTATCAGATATCTACGGCGGACGGGCTCACAAACTTGGTTTACCAAATGATCTGATTGCTGGTTCATTTGGAAAAGTGACTATTTTATATGATATATTCCAATTAGAATATTATAGAAATAACAACTATCACTATTATAAATTGATTTTTGCATCGTTGTTTAAATGTGATCCGGAATCCGCATGTAGTTATAGTGTGCAGATGCTGAATACGTCGAAGAGGTGAAAAAGAACAGCAATTATCGTTCGGATGTGCTGCGTAGTCTTCTGTTAATGATTAGTAATAGCATTGGTCAGGTATGTTGAGCATCATTGTCATTTTTAATGTTCATGTTATTGTTGTGCTCTCTTCATGAGAATTGCTGTTCATTAATTTCATTACTTCCAATATAAAATTGTTGAACAAATGATACGATCAACTAGTGTTAGTTTCATTGCAGTGGTTTTTATGAAACTGTAATCATATACGATTTTTTCTTGAGCGATTTGCATTGAATTTAGATTGGTGTTCTCTATGCATCGACATTAAATGCGAATCGTATTTACTTCGGCGGATATTTTGTACGAAACCATCCATTCGTCATGCGTACCATGACGTTTGCTGTCAACTTTTGGAGTCAGGTTGGGAAATTTTAATATGCTTTTTTCTCGAGGAAAAGTTTATTCCGTGAAAAAAAGCTCAAAATCCGTATCATTATTTGCAAGTTTTATTGCTTTTTCGTTTGAAGGGTGAAATACAAGCGCAGTTTCTTCGACACGAAGGTTATACGTCTGTGATTGGAGCACTTCTGAAGGGAGTTGAAATGTTTAACATGGCAAATCCGGATCGAATTGGTAAGTTGACATTCAGAAGTTTATGAACTTGAATTTAATCCGATTTTTACAAGACCGTTAGTATCTTGGTATTATTAAATTCAGTTTCCTTTGCATCGGAAGTATAAGAAAAATTTTTTGGAAGTTAAATGAATAACCGCTGTATGGATGAAATGATTGTAGGGACCAGCTAATTTACTTTTGTGGTGATGGTCCATTATCTGCTATAGAGACTGCTGTTCGTTTACAAACTCATTAATACAATATTTTAGTGGAAATTCATTGATAGTATCATTCTTTGGGCGAGAATTACCGCAAGAAGTCTTTAGCGAAATAGGACGAGAAACAATTATGCGTTTGACTTTTTTTTAGATCCTTCATATAGTTGTTCATGGAAAGAACATTATGCAGGAAGTACGGCGTTAGGTCGTTTTGTACCAACTGCTCCACTATCTTCAGGGTTCAACGTTCGTCGTTTTTTTCGTATTGTTGTCGTTTCGTTTAATTACATCAATCCCAAAACGAAACATTCTTTGATAGCCTGGTCAGCTGTTGGGTGAACTGAATCTATTCATATTGGCAAAGATTTTTATGCGAAACTCTCAAAATGTCATACGCCATCACCGTTCGCGTCTTGTGGTAAAAATGAAAAGGATATTTCGAGACGATGGAGCGAAAGCTTATCAGTTGGAGTTCAAGGGATTAGTTTAAGTAAAATTGTGGAAAAACAAACATATTCACTAAGATCAAAGAAATGCTCTCACTATTTTTTTTTCAATGGCCAATATCCATTTAAGGTGGGCGTTCTAGAGATGGAATGTTGTGAGATGAATCTGTCAATGTTTCCATTGCTACGTAATGATATAGTTTATCGACCAGATACAGTTTCGTTGAACCACGATCCGGAAGCTCGCGAATATTGGATTTCTTGTATGGAAGGCGGCATCGAAAAGGTGCAAAAAGGATTATTTAAATATTTTCATGGTCATTGAATAATGATTATTGGAAAGAAGTAGTGAAAGGAGGAAGCAAATTTGCATTCGTTTCTATATTTTTAGTAGTCATCACAGTTGTGTTTGCAGACTGTTGTAAAAGCTGTTGAGTCGCAGGTGAATTGTACGGATGCACAAGAACGAGCTGAAAGCGTGAAACGAAAATATTTGGAGCACTTGAAAATTCTGCGCGAGAAACCTTTGTAAGTTTTTAGATTGATTAAGATGACTTTTAATAACGAGTAATCATTTGTAAAAAAGACGGTTGGATTCATTGATTTTCAGTGCTTATGGTTGTTGTAACGTTCGTAACCTTCTTGATCTACGTGAACAAATTCTCAATCAATTCTTCTTCGACGACGCGTTTTTGAACGTAAGTATTGAACGTGCAAAAACATCGTCTGGCTAAGTTTTTTTTGTTGACATAGCAAATTGAAACTGTTGTTTTTGTTCGATTGTTTGTTCTCAAGTAAACACCATTCTGATATGGTGCATTTAGCGTAAATTCTTCATCATAAATTATTGTTGATGCTGTTGTTGCTTCAGCAAAAGCGTATAGAGAATGAGTTGGCACTGAGTGAACTGCAAGATGTGTTGAATGAAGTGGATCAAATCGACGACTTACGAGAACGTCAAATTCGAGTGGTGAAAGGCTTATTGGCAGGTAACGTGTTCGATTGGGGTGCGAAAGAAGTGGTCAAGCTGATGGAGAATGCCACTGGCGGTGGTCTGACGTTCCAAATGGCCACAAATGCCTTACAAAGTGAGTTATTCGTTTGCCATCTCATTCTTCGTATGTGATAGATGCTCTTTTCATTTTTCAAATGGCAGCTTTCATTCAGAATCTTTCAGTCCCCAATCAAAAAAATATTATGCTCGTTTCGCCGATGATCAGCAGTAGTCATAGGATTGTGCTTGATTGTGCTCACTCTGTATTTATTAATGCTGTTGTTAAAGAACGACCGTGGCTAGTTGATGATTTGGACGCTTGGTTGAATACGTTCCTAAGAATGCGCTGCTATCGTTGTGCGTTGATATTCGTGGATAACAGTGGTGCGGATATTTTACTTGGTGTTTTGCCGTTCGCTCGTGAACTTATTCGACGTTCATGCAAGGTTTATTTGTTTTTTTGATTTTTATTTGATGGTGCTTTTGTACGATCGAATGGATAGACAGACATCTTATATCAGTTCAAGTCATTTATCGACTGATTTTAATATCTTTTTTGAGTATCTTATCGTTGAGGTGATAATTGCGTGTAATTGGTCACCAGCTTTAAATGATATAACTGCATACGAAATGCAAGCGCTCATGGTTGGTATATGTGAGAAAGATGTAACATTGCGCGAGGCGATTCTTCAGAAGCGTTTAGTTGTTTGTGATAATGGTCAAGGATCACCATGTCTTGACCTCAGGTCAGTCTTTTGACTTACAGTCAAATTTGTGTACGGTTTTTGCCTTGAATCAATTCAGATACTCCAAGCACTTGCGTTAATCGGATGTTTCCTGAGCCCGCGGGTGGGCAAATAGGCGGTTAGTAATCGTCGGTGATCGCTGTCATGAAACAGGTCGAACGCCCATCGGAATAATATCGGCTGGAAATTTATTTAGATAAATCGAATGAAAATTGGATGTGTTTGATGATTTATTAATTGAAGGCGAGTGAATTCATCGTTATGTGAAATGGTTCTAAGTGAAGGTGTTGATCTGGTGGTGATTGAAGGAATGGGTCGAGCGATTCATACCAATTTCGATGCTCGTTTCACTTGTGATTCGTTGAAGGTTATTTGTTGATTGAGTTCTTGATGGATTCTTTTCGTGTATTCTGAGATATGATTTGATGTGGGCCATATTTAGATATATGTGGTATGATGTATTCTTGTGCGCAAGAATATTTGTTTATAACTTTACAAAACGTCGTTCATGCATCGAAAAAGATAAAATATTTTCTAATCGAGAAAGAAGAAAATGTCAAGGGTGGAGGGACAATGTTAGATGTAGTGTTAGACTTGTAACTTGATTCAACAAATGAATGATCCGATTAAATTTACAAATGGTACCAATTCGAATGTATTATAGGCAATCGTCATCAGGTTAATCAGCCAATACAAGCATAGCTAAGCAACTAGCTAGTTCTTTCATAAATGCAACATTCGAACAGCGTGAAATCGAAAAATCATTGAATTCAACTATCCACCTATTCAGTTGTCTGTTTCCGTTTGAAGGAACAAGCGATTGAACGTTTAAACGGACCAAAAATTGATACCTAACATACCTCTGTTTACCTTTCTCTGTGTTCGTTTCCAAATTCAACAACAACGCATTAGGTGCTGCTTGAACGGGTCACTATCGAACCATTAGATTGGTGGTTTTGAAATTGATTTATGCGATTAAGCAAGCTTAGAACCGGCTACTAATAGTAGAATATTTGGGTGAATTGCAGCGATATCATTCATTTTAAAACTCGTCAACAGTGAATGTTCATTGCAATACTTTGGTTTGGTGCATTTCGCTGACGTCGATTTACCACTGACTCAGCTTGAGCTGCAATCATATGAATCAACGAATCATCCTATTTCCATAAAGTCCATTTATTTGTCGCACTGGTTGAGTGATTGGTTGTTTTGTTGATTTGGTTGGTTCCAGGTGGCTGTTATAAAAACCAAATGGCTAGCCGATCGTCTCGGAGGTGACGTATTTTCTGTGGTGTGCAAATTTGCTCAGGGCGATAACTCCTCGGATACCGTCTGCTCCTCATCACTTTCATCGCCATCATCGTCGTCATCATAGAATTCCGCCTCCTCCCTCCCCCTCTTTTCATCTCAAACTTAATTTCTTTTTTTTTTTCGATATGGTTCTATACGCGTTGCATTTACCACATTCTATCAAATTCATTTTCAAATTTAACGTTGCCATATTGTCATACAGCGTCAGGTCGTGTCATTTTAAACATTTGTGTTTGTTTTTTGGTTCATTCGTTCACCAATCGTTGACCAGCTTTACTCATCTTTTCGTACAAAATCCTCAATATGCAATCTTCTCGCTTTCGTCATATATACATACATCTATCCATCTAACCATTTCTATCATCCCATTGCATTCGCTCATTTTCATCAATGTTTAGAAAAGTTTCCCTCTTCTTTCCTCTTTTCATTGTAAAAATTCTGAAATTATTTTTTATCTCATTTCACCGGTTTCACGCTCCCGTGGTTTTGTTTGTCTTCATTGGAGTCGTTCCGTTATTCTCTTCTATGCGGGTTTCTAAAATCTCGTTCGTCTTACCTAAAGTAACAGATAACTTAAATTTTGTTCTGTGATAGTAGAAAACGTTGAGCGTAATTTTTTGTTGTATCGATTGATAGATATTTTACCATTTAGAATGATGTATCATTACTTATTTGCCTGTTTTTTGTTTGTTCATTTGTTCATATGTTTTTGTTTTCTCATTCATCTTTTGCCACACTTACCTTTGTGCATTATTTCGGTAGGCATACAAAAGGAGTTTTTTCTTTGCTGTTCATATTCACATTCTTGTGAATTTATCTATTTTTGTGAATCTATATTTTTTCATGTTTTGAAATATTTTCTTCCTCATCACGAACAGTTGAAATATATTGTTTGAATGATTCTGTTGTTATTATTACTTTCGTCATATAATCTGGATTATTTCTTGATTTTTGTCATCGCCTTTTGAGTTTGATTTATTCGTGTAGGGCGTATTTCAGTATATAAAATTTGACAAAATACCATGACTACTTTGCATGCGCTGATTGGTTGTTCTCTCTGTAATGGCGTAGCCAATGAAATGAAATGAATGGATGGATGAATATGGAATTAATTTGAGACAAATGTCAAGAATTAATTTATGAGGAGAATTTTTGCAGTGTCCTATTAGTGAGTGTGCCCATTATATTTTTGCTGGTTAATCGTTAAAAATTTTCCGATATTGAACGGTAAGGATAGTACACTAGAGAGAATTTCAAAGCTCGTCGGTTATCGATCATTCAATCTATGGGTCATCTTCTGATTTAGGCTCTATGTTACGAGATCGTTTCCATTCTTCCCACCATAGAGCGGTCATCCGTTCTCGAACGAAACGGTAAGTAAAGTTGCGACTTGATAGGTTTCGAGACGGTAGGATATGTAGTGGATTTAATTGAATGGAAATGGATCCGATCTAAGCGGGGATGGCGAACAAAAGATGGTTGCTCGTTTATTGGGATTTGATATCATGATTTTTCGTATTCAGATGAATTTTGGGTTCGTTTTTTAAGTATAAACATTGGTTGAATGTTCGGGTAATGGCGGTGGTGGTGGTAGAAGTAACAAGAGCTAACAATTGAACAATAAGATCGGCGCGAGGACGATGATGAAGTATGTTATTTGGAAATTATGAGTTGTGGCGAAGACTGAACGGAGTAATTCTGTTAACCCTAGCATAAAGCAGCCAAAGTAGCGCATGAACATCAATGACGTTTTCAGTGTTCAGTGAATTTAAATTTGTCGCATATAGTTGTAAGTTGTTCGACTCATTCGTGACAAAGGACAGCAGCAAAGAAAGTTATTTTCATTCAGTGAATTTGAAGAGAATGCATCCATATGGAATGAAAATGTAGAATGTATTCATGAACTTCTATTGTCCATATCGCCAATGAGAAATCGCAAATAAGAAAACTCAATCAGATAAAATTGGAGAGGGTAGAAAATCAAGGTTGATGATGCTGAGTGAGAATAGGCTTACCTTCATTATTTACACATAGATTTTTTGTGCACATAAGCTTTGTATTATGGAAGAATAGGTTGTATGAGAGGACGGTAGCATTAGCGACACAAATAAACAATTGTTACTTTATTCCATTCAATGTTTTATTCATCTGTCTATCTCATCGCCAATCATTCTAATCAACAATTCTGTTGTGCTATTAGTCATAAGGCACAAACGGAATAGAATGTTGAATTGAGCTGAATGACGAACAAATTTAAGAATAGAATTGGAATAAATTTTTGAGTACTTGCATATTGAATTCAGATGAACAGGTAGGTGGACGTATGAGATCACAAAAAGGAAAACACAAGTAATAGGATGATGTTAGTAATGAAAAAAGCTTCAATAGAGCCATTGTAAAACAAAAATTAGTGGAAGAAAATTTAGATGAGGATTGTTCTGAGAATATGGGTGATATTTTAGCAAAGGTGATATTTTCAGTATTAGGAAAGTTCAAGTAATTGGTTGTATCATATTATAAAAACAATTCCATAAATTCGGCGAAGAAACGTGAAAAGCTTATTGTGGCCATATCATTGAAGTTTTTTATTCGTTATCATTGTTGAATGGAACGTATGAAAACCATTCATTCGCGTTACACACACACACGCGTACGCATATCTATCACTCGATGTAATATGTGGAAAAAAAGTCTAACTCAGTGGCATACTTTCAGCAATGTCGCGTTGAGGAGTCTAAAGCAGTTTTTTTTTGAAAAAAATTTGGAACTTTGTTTTTCGGCCCTTTTTGATAAATTCTGTGAAATTAGCACAAACAAACATTTGAGAATGGACGAACGACAACAAGGAGAACTGTTACTTTAATTCAGAAGTTGAGCGAAAGTACGGAAAAGTTAAACTATTGTAGAAATGGCTGAACAGTTAGCCAATGTAGAAATGAAAAAAATTTCATGTAGAGAAATTTTTGATTTGGAACGCATGGGGTGCTTTAACTGATGGAATCATCTGCACTGTGACAATGGTTTTGTCCGATCTGCTGAAATCATTATCATTCAGCACTAATTTTACCATTAGGTAAATATCAACTGAAATATGCAAACGAATCTCTGTTTGTCTTGATTAGCAATAGAGAAAATTTGAATGGTAAGAGTCGTTACCTATCTTCATCCGCTTTCTTTATATGCTTATCTATTAGGCTTCGGATGTCCGTCCATTCATTGGAAACAACTCACTTGAAGAGAGTTTAAATTATGGATTCTTAATTTTCTGAGGCTCGTGTCATCAGTATTATTATTCTTCCTCAGTTGTTTATTCTTCATTCCATGCCCATCCAAAACTATCCCATCTATATGACAACTAATAATAATTTACATCCAGTAAAGCAGATCATCAAATTCGTTAGGATCATCAAGATAATCAGGTCATCAAGCTTTACGTTATTTTTCCGATAAGTGTTACTCCTGTAGCTGTTGTGTTAACAATACTTAATGAACCATAATTATTAAAACCAGAGATGGGCATTAACGCGCTAATTCGCTAATCCGCTACTAGCGAATTAGCATTAGCGATCAGTCCGCTAGTTATCGGAATTTAGAGGATTTATTGTCGTTGGTTAGCGGTTTAGCGAACTAATTTTTCGCGGACTTTAGCGGATTAGCTGACTATTATCGCTAATCCACTAACGTTGCAAGTGAATGCATAATCTTCCACCATTAAGGTATATACATACAAATTTGCACTGCACTAAATTCAAGAGTACCATACTGATACCCTCTCAAACGGTTCGCTGTTGAGTATTCAATCAAATTATTGTTGTTGTTGATAATTGTTTACCAAATTTTATCATCGGTCATTGATAGGAGAAATTTGAAGGGCATTATTATTTAAAATGCAGGAGATGATGGATGTGTGCAATGCGATCAGGTAGTTAGTCATTATCTTAGAGAACTAATGAGATATCGCGAAGTAGTAAGAAGAAAGAAACATCGCGGAAATGTTAACTGGATGGATGTGTGGTTGATGATTGCACTGTACATTGTTGCGACATCGAATTGAGCGAGAATTTTGATATAATTAACAAACTGATGATTATTAGTGGCTGATGATTTTGTGGGGCTTATTGACTTATTGACCGATGATTATTAATGACTAATGATTATCGAGTGTTGTTGAATGATTCAATTAAAATGTTTAACTGTTTAATGTCGCAATTACGTTTTTCCTTTACAATTAGATAGTACTACTGCAAATTTTGAGAGAATGTTCTAAATTAGCGCTAGCGTTAGCCCTCCGCTAGTTTTTTTGGCCATATTAGCGTCAGCGAATAGCGGACTTAGTTGTTAGGTTAATGGATTAGCGATTAGCGCGCTAACTTTTTTGTTAGCTTGCTCATCACTGATTAAAACAGTTCATGCAACAAGTGCATATTGGATTGATTCAGCATTTGTTCATTGCCGTTTGCAGTTTATCAGGTTGTTTGTTCGCTTAAGCGAAACTGTAATTAATATCAGTATTATTGACATTCGCATTCAGTTATTTCGAGAAACATTATTATAAGCTTATTAGTAATGTATGAGTATTAGCAGCGGATGATGGCTACGACAGTACATTTAGGTATCATCAATAATTTGTCATCATGGATTCAATTCATCTGTTCAATCATCCTTATCCATTTCTCTCTAACATTCAGTGTTGTTCGTTATCATAATGTAAATGTACTGCACACAATCACGGCTATATTCAGCATCGTTCGAGATCTTTGCTTTCGAAACTTCGTTACACACCCACATACCGTTACTGTGTTTCCTTTATCCTCACAATTCGATCACAACTTTCGTTCATCAACACCACTGGTTAATTATGTGGCTTCAGTTTAACCGTATTCGATTTACAGGTGATATTTTATCCAGCTTCTCACTCTATTTCATTGTCATTTTGTCAGACAAATGGGCGAACCCTAAATGCGGCTTCCAATTCAAGCATCATCGTCATTTCTTTAAGACTCTTTTCTTTGAATCTGCTTTGACTGATTTTTTAACGAAATTGAAACATAGCGTTTGACATCTAGCGAACCGTTTGACCCGAAACTCAGAGCTATTTGCATGAAAATTTGAAATTATTAAGCTTAATTTAGCACAATATGAGTTAGTTTATATTTGCTGATGTTTAATCTTTTTTTGTACAAATCATTTACCGGTCTAAAATAGATGAAATAAAAGGATAGAAAAACAGAGAAAAATGATCAGATTCAAAGATGAGAAGAACTGAATTATTTTTGACCTCTTTCAAATTTTGATCTTCCGTTTTTTCCTGCATTTCGAACGAAAAGCAGCAAAATAATTGAATAATTAAGTGTAATTCGTTGTTATTCTTGCTCAATTGGCAAGTCGTTTTGCTGCATTCAGTTGATTTCATTGAATTCGATTTACTTTGTTTTGGTTTGACTATAGATGTTTTTTTAACATCACTCACAAAGCAACAACTCTTAATGAATCCGATCTTTATTCTTTCTCAATGAAAATAAATGCTCATGCTCAACAAGTGTTGCCACCCATTTCGCACTGAGTTGAAAACTCCAATCTGAGCATATAAAGTGATCGCTGAATCAGCAGGTGCATCGTCCGTTCGTTCAAATAGTTTGTTTCATTCAACTGCACATATTCGTCATTCCATCCCTCGCCAGAAGTCGCGAATGGATGAGTTGTTAAGAATTGAAATTTAAGAAAGAGCACAGCAGAAGGGATCAAAGAAGAGCAATCAATCCAGTCATTTAAAACTACTCGAAAAGTTATCATCTGGCTGAGTTGGGCTAATAGCGCCTTTCGTTAATATGCAAAGCTGGAAGGAAAGCTATTCGTTGCATAAGCAAGTGGGGTAATATTATGATCGATTCATGCTCGACGATTTTCGCCAAAGTTCGATTCGATTCAACGGTGTTCTTTCGTTGAGTGAATGTGATGTAGGTACTAACGGTAGAGGCGATAATAGCAATAAGCATTATGTGCATTCAGTTGGCTAATTTTACTGAAGCAAAAATTGTTGCTTTTTGCACTGAAGAGTAGATGTTAG
>JAPYMA010001142.1:0-14691 GCA_035041965.1 Anisakis pegreffii
AATATCACGTCATGGTTGCTTTCAAACCATCAACAGATAGAAATCAGAGTATGAAAATGAAAGAACTGACATTGGATGGGTGTGTGATTAATTTTTAAATTCAGGGTATGTTACAGAAGGAAAATAATATAAGTGCACGAAAGAAGTTAAATAAGCAACAGAAGACAATAGGAAGAAGTTTTGCGTTGGGAATGACGAACAACATTCCGGCAAATAAAATAGAGGATAAAATGAGAAACTCATACGATAAACTCATACTTTCTTAACGATAAATAAACCGAATAATTCATCTAGAACATTGTCCTCTTCATCCTCTCACATATAACACCGATTTTGGCAAACATTATAATCGCTGGATCAGATTTATTGCTTAAAAGTTTCTTTTTATCTCTTCATAACTAAGCACTAATTGGCTCGAACCGAAAAAGAATTAGTTATCAGCAGGAATGAAACTAATTAATTCACTTTGAAGCAGCACACAACAACTGAGTTCAGTTCATGGGCCATTCGATAATCAATGCCGAAAAGTCCATACAGTGAACTTCGCTGAATTTCTAATAACTGTAAAAGGAGGCTAGCTCAGCATTTCTCGACTGAAATTCTACAACAGGTTGCAGTATGAAATAATAGTAAACACAATGCTCATAGACGAAACATATGTATTCAGATAAGATGTTGTTTGTTTATGGAACCAATTTTATTCAATGATCAACACACAGCAAAAAATTATTCCGATTGTTCCGCAAAGCGAAGAAGTTGGAAATCATTCACTTATAAGTGTGAATATCGTTATGCGATAATTTTTGTCAGCAAAATTTGAAATCATTTTTTTTGCTTAGTTACGTGTTCGACAGAATGAAGTAGACGAAGATTATTATCAACTAATTCAACAGTTGCATATGGAATATATAATTCGTTTACGTTAGCAATGAAAATACGGAATACATTGCAGGCGTCTTCTTATCAAAATCAACTTTGCATATGTTCAGCAGTTTGGTGAATAAATAGGAGGCACGGCACGAATACTCTTATGATGTATAAGATGTGACTGTGAGGAAAGGTTGTGGCACGACGAAGCCTGTTGCGTGTCAGCACTTAGTCAGTTCGATTACACAGACGTTATTGTATGTTGATGGTGAATGCGAAGAACTGTTATTCGTGGTGAGAGTAACATTCGAACGAACAAATAAAGATGGTGTATAAGAATGAGTATATTACAACAAATAGAACAATGTGAAAGAAGCAGTAGTGGAAGTGATGATGTGATGGTACAATCGGACGAGGTGAGATTGGATGCGCTGGTGAGCTAGATGCAAAGAGATAGATCGAACTGAGATTGTTTAGCGGATCGGATCGGGTGGATCGTGAGTAAGGATGTGGTTACGTAGAGAAATAGATCTGTAATGATAGTAGCATTCAAGTTGAACGTTACAACTGTTGGCTTTATTTCATTATTACACTCCTTATCATATTCTGTGTGTACACAAGTGCTGCTACTTCTAACCCTTAGGCATATTATGCTGCTGCTAGATCATCGTTTTTTCGTCTTGCCACTTTATTCATTTGGAACATCTCTATAAACAATTTGCTATATGCATTTTCCACCTTACAGGATCATTGGTGCTATGAAAGGGCTCGGATGATCTCAAAGAGGTGAGCAGGAAAGAGGCACGAATTGATAACGATGCAATTGAATTTTATGAATGTTGGATGAGTAGTTTAGAAAGGTGTGTTATTCGCTGTACGAATACGAAAGGAACCGTAATCAGTGTCAAAGAATTGAAAACAATGATGCATTCTTTCTGCTCACGAAGGCTTCTTCCGGGTTTGTTTCATTGAACGGCCAAAAACAATTGAAAACAATACTTTTTTACTGATTAAAACGTAGGTTGATTGTAGCAATGTACGATATTCTCGTGAACAAAAGAGTAGAATTCAGCAATTACTCGCATCCTTTCTGACTTTTTCATTGAGCAACTTCCTTCAATAATTGTAGCCTTGACAATTTTTAAGAACGACAGGATTTCCACTTCACATCATTGGATCATAACCACTTCAGCAGTCCAAAATCTTAATTTGCAACTGAATTTAGAGAAATTTACCTCATATAACATCGCTTTTGTTTGTTTGCTGTTAAAACGTACCCACATAGTAATGTTATAACAGCTGTCGACGTGTCAAAGTGAACAAATTCGTCTGTCAATAGCTGCTTGGTGTCAAGTGATTAGTAAAATGAAATGTTTCTGGGTAAAATGAAATATGTCTATGGAACTGAGATCGAATACTATCTTCTGGAGTAAGTTTCACAGAAGTGTCATGAAAGTGTTCATTGAAACCGTCACAAAGATAACTAAAAGAATGGTTCTATAATGAAGTTACCAAGCAGCGATATGCGTGTGAATCATATGGAACAATCAATCGAAACGAATGGAATATGTTGATTGAACGCATATTCGAGCTTATTTTCATGGATAATGAACGCAAGAAATGCACACCGCAGAAGTACACACGGAATTAATTTTGTTTTGAGACGATAAAAGAATTTTACGCGAGAAGAGGCGGAAGAAATGGATATAAAACTTCAGTGGATCAACCACAATAAAGCTTTCGATAAGACGTCCATCAGCGATAATCTAGGATATAATACATTCTGAGAGAAAGGTCATCCGTCTCGTAATTTGATAGTAACTGACCGGTTTAGGAAACGAGGTTGGGGTGCAAAAAGATCACTAATCACACCATTCAGTTAGCTTCTGACTGAATTTTAGAAAGCCATTTGTGAAAGAAACGTTTAAAAATAAATCAATAAATGATGTTTCTGGAGACCTTTCAAAACAGTCTTGAAAAAACAGTTAAGGCGAGAGTTCTTGTGTAGGGCATGTACACAATAGTAGAGGAAGAGCAAACAAAAAAATGTGAGCAGAAATGAATAATAATCGAATACTGATGCGGCTGTCAAAGCGTAGTAGAAATTATGGATATGAAATAAATCGTTACGTTTATCGTGCATTGTAACATACACCCAGACCAGGGCCACATAAACACAAATGCAAAGAAATCATGCGATTAAGTAATTATTCGAAACGGTGTGAAGCAAATAATGCGCATGAATCAAAAGTTTTAAAATGAACTACTTGAAGGAAGCCTCATTCATTAGCAGTCAATCAACAGTGTTCATGAACAAAACAATGTGATGAAGTCGATTGTTTTAACTTGATTTTTGAATAAGTTTTCAGCTCATCAATAAATGAACCATGATTGAAGAGATAAACATCAGAGAGTAGCTGGTTCATTATGAAATCAAAACAACAAGTTGATGTTAATGATGATGATCCAAAACACAAACTTCGATGAATGTCATCGATCAATAAAACGTGTATTCGATACGACGACGACAACGACGATCAATCAATCTCTAGGTATATGTGAATAATAATGTGCGTTTGTGTATTCTGTACGTGTTGATTGATTTGAAACGATAGATGGATGGATGAATCAATGTGTGGAAGGAGGGCAGGATATGTTGTGTAGTGTAGAGAACGATCAAGGAGTTGTCGAAATGAATACAAATTTTATTCATTATCAGTGTTTCGTTGCCGTTGTTGTAATTTAGCGATGAGTTTGTGGGCTTGAATTGTATTGTGGCGTATGCAAGCGATTACGAGTACACACTTTACGAATAGTTGCGTCAACGTTTTTGTGTTCTTTTTTGCTCTGTTTTGCGTTATTGCAACCAAAAATTCTGTGATCCCTTTTCATGAATTTCCTGATGTGACGTTGTGATGGGATATGAAATGATTACTGAGGAGTTGTGATGCAAGCATGTTACAGTTTGTGACTTATTAGTGCAAATTCAGGAAGTACTATGTGATGCCTAATTTGAGAAAAATTGACTCAGCTCCTGCTGCGGCTCCGCGTCTTTAAAAGTTCTAGTTCCAGCTCCATCTTCGCACTTTCAAAAATTCCGGCTTCGGCCTCGCATTTTCCAGTTTTCGCCTTTAGCTCTGCGTTTTTAAAAGTTCTTCTCCGGCTCCAAATCCGAATCTTCCTCGGCTGTGGAAAAAAATTATCGTACAGGTTCAAAATCCAGCAGCGGAATATTACTGTGGTATATTTTGCACGAGCCAAGAAAAAATGTATTGGCCTTCGCAATCTAGGTATCATTGGTTTCCAGGATTATTATTATTATTATTATTATATTATTATTATTATTATTATTATATATATGTATATATTTATTATTTATTTATATTTATATATATATATTTATTTATTTATATTTATATGAAAGATACTGATAGGACATTCCATTTCAATGAAGATTTGCTTGAAACCGAATGGTGCATCAATATCATTGATGTTATCGAGCCTGAGCTAGGCTATGATTTAGCTTGTGTGCAATTGTAATATTTCATCATTTATTTATAATAGATTCGAATAACTTGTTCTGGTATGATATGTTCGTCCTTCATCATCAGCAAATTATCAGAGACGAAATCTTCTCGCATGGTTGTTTCATTCAAATGTTCACTGTTTCTCACTCATCAAAAGACGTTCACTCAAATTTTACCATCGTGCATTTATCTAAATATGATCTAGTGGTAGAATCGTTATCTCTTCACCCAATCTGTTACTATTCACTTCTTTCTCCTCCCTTCGAACGATTGATTTGTTACAGAAACTGTACTCTTTCATCATCTTTCACCTTTGTCATATTCTACCTAAGTGTCTCTTCTTTTGCTGATTCCACGACATATTATTCCAAAAATTTTCAGTAAGAATTCCTCACAAAAGCAGTGAATATTTTTCAAGTCGTCACTAAAAACAAATCGAAATTGCTTCCTAATACGAATCGTAAACCAGAATATGGATTGTTCGTTGCAGTAGACGCTTCAACGAAACAGCGAAGTGTTTGAAAGAAATAACACGTTAGAAAATGAAAAATCATAGGTATGTAACATTTTCTTAAGTCCTGTAGAAAGCGATTTTTCATAGGGAAAGGAATCGAATAAATAAGTCATTTATCATTAAAGAATGCTCCTTCAAAGCAACCTATTCAAGCATTCAGCTGCTTCCGTTGGAAATGGTGAATGAAACAAGCAACAGGCTAAAGTAGAGGTTCCCACAGGGGGGGGGGGAGGAATCACTTATTTTTGGATAATCTGGGGATGTTGGGGGATGAACGAGGGGATCTGGAAAGTACACGTGAGGACCAATGGTCTAAACAAAACCAGTTCTTAGGTACTCCTTCATTTTTGGACTATCGCTGGAAATTGTCATCGACCACACACACACACATACACATAAACGTCTCTCATATTTTCAGCAATTGCAAAAAGGTTATTTAAAAAGCAAAAAAGACAAATAATTGTTGCAAAAATACTTCGTGTGGATTATCACTCATTGCATCTTGTAATTTCAACAAAATGAACTTTCACATATCAACAATTTGCATTCTTCAAGTGAAATTTTCGATTGAGAACAAATTTCCGCATTTTTGGATGAGACTGTTTCTTCAAACTTCAGATCCATTCTCGTTGTCGTTTGTTGATTATTTCCTCGTAATCAACACTTTCGAAAGGCAGCCGGTGCAAAATTAAGTCTAATGATCTTTCGGATCGGAAGTAATCATCGGAAATGCAATCAAAAATTTCTTGTTCTGTTCATATTCAAACTAACTGCATTGGAAGTGCTTATCATATCTTATGACAAACATCAGTGTAAGAAGCGATGCAGAAAGAGTGGCTGCTAAATTCATATCGCTTAATTACGCACTAGGTTTTGGTACAAAACGGAATATTCTAAATGCACAAAGAAAAAATTATGCTATATGAAGAAGCAGATGAAGAAGAAAGACGTTACATATGGACAATGTTAGTTAGAGGGATTTATTGCAGATTATCTAGTTATTGTATGAAGAATATCATTTTTCCATTAGCGGAATCAACAAAGAATTCGAAAGATAGGCATCGAATAAAGGACAAAAAGTGTTTCCTTACTAGTGTTCGTTGAGGAACAAGGTACCCGACAGGGAGCAATTCCCCGGCATTTTTGCTCCCCAACTTTCTGGTCTAGGTTACTTTCCCACCCCCATTCAACTCCCTCTCCGATATTTTGTCGGGTCTTCTCCTTTCATTCCGGCGAAAAAGTTGCTCCTTGGCAAACATCACTTCTAAATATAATGAATTGATTGAAAAATGTGGGATATAGTTCAGAAGTTTTGATTCGTAGAGGGTACGAAATGGTGCAGCGCTCACGAAACGCACTTGTTATGGAATAAAATATTTTGTTTATTCGAACAGAGGAATGTTTTGAAAATGAAACATGAAAAAAAGCGAATTTCCAAAATAAACTCATGAATGAGTGCCGCCTGCAACACCAAACCACTCACAATCAGTTCAATATTCCTTTTTAAATTCATTCAAGACGAAAGTTTGTGATGCAATAATTTCACATAAATTACGGTTTCGATGGGAGTGTGTTCGTACGCCTCTGTCATCACCAAATCAATAATTTTTTACGAAGGCAGGTGATTGATGTCGTTAGCTATGCGGAAGGAAGTCGATGACGGCAAAATATGATACTGGTGACAGTAGACAACGTAAACTCCTAATGAGTAGCAATTGCTGATAAACTAAATAAATATGGCTTTGATATATGCGACCGGTTGTCTCACACTTCAATCTGTATACTTCATCTTATTTGAGTTAAACTTTAAAAGATGCATCCTAACGAACTGAATCAAGAACTATGAAACAATTTGACATTAAAAGTGATAATGAGCAAAAAAAGATTAACATAAATAAGATTTGTTTTTTAATTTACTAATAACGATCCTGAATGCATCACAGTGCTTGTTGAAATAATCAATGAACGAAGTGAATTTTGGTATTTATTCCATAAATGACTAATCGAAAGGCCTATGATAATCATTTATGAAATTTGATGATTATGATTCTCAGAAAGTTAATCAATCTAATCAACACTTACTTTAATTCGTCTATCAATATTGAACATCTGAAAGAGACACAAATTGGAAGATGAAAAGAGAAAAAGATTATTCCGAAGGTACAGGTGGCTTGCTTAATTGCTTTTCTCCGTGAATATTGTTTGTTAACTCTATTGACGACTTGAACAGATGAGGGTTGTTTTTTCGGGCTGAGAAAAAAAGTACCATGACTGAAATGAATTATGATTATTATTATTATTATCATTATAATGCAATATGACAATAATCGCAGTCATTGGGCTCTTACGAAACCAATCATCTGTGCAAACGCAACCCGGTCCACACAACTACTGCTTTGCAAGTGGGTAATGATGAAAGTGCTTCAGAAATCTCAAATTTGGTGGTTTATGCATCGTTTATTTGAATGGAAAAATGCTTTTCCTTATCATAGAACCTCTACTTTCTCTAGTGCGCAAACTACTGCAAATGTATCCAGCAGATGAGTCGTCGTCGCTATGTTTTTATGATATGTTGAGATGATTATCGTTGTTTTTCACTTACATGTCACTCACCTTCGTTCCACATCATCTTCACATCTTGACCCGGTCAAACCCTTTTCCACGAACACAAAGTTTTTGTGTTATTCTTAATTGGTAATAAATTATAATCGATTCTGAAAATTTATGTGCAATCGTCATAAAATCATTGATAGCGTCTGAAACAGTTCGAGGTATTTTAATGTGCTCTCAGAAATGTGCAGGTACGATAAACGTCAAATGACTACAGCTGCTTCCAGTGGTGGGCAATGGCGGCTATTTGCTTTTCCGCTGTTAGCGGAGCTAATTTTCTCGGTGGAGTGAAAGCATGTTACTTTTTTTCACATAGCTGACGTTTGTAGTGATAACTTCCGTTACAATAATTTTTTAGTATTCCTTACAAAAAGTAGCACAAAGTACTTACTATCTTTGGTTAATGTTTTAGCAAGCTATTTTTTTGTTGAGATTTCCGCCAGCTGGCTACTTTTCGTTTGTAAGGGAATGTTCATTTTCCTCAGCATCAACACATTTGAGTACATGATTACAAGTGCTCCATTCAAACTTATCACATTTGTCCTTGTCTTAATAGGTCGGAGTTGAATATACAGTCAGAGTTGAATAGTGAGCTATTTTTAGTGAAACAAAAATATTTTTGAAAGCGAATTAGCGATTTGCAGAGTTCCTTTTTTTTAGTAGTGTGTCCATCACTGATTGTTTCCAATCACCAAATATTTTCTCATCACAAGGATGAATAAAATAGTCATTTATATTTTAGAATTATACCAATGGATCGAAAAGTTCCTATAAAAAAAACTACGAAAGTGCCTCTACTTGGGGAGAGGATTGCCGCGGCAATGGGGAATACCCATCAATGGAGGAGGTCTAGTGGAAAGGATGAGGGCTCGATTAGAAATAGATATTATACTAGAGAGGGAAAACATCAGGTCTTGCTAGCGATGAAAGAGACTAATCTAGCAAACCAGCGATGTTAGACACACTTCATACCCAGAGCCTCAATCGTCGATGCAAAATCAGATGGTTGTTTTATCAAAAAAAACTTTTGTTAATTGAGCCTGTGGTCTCATGAAAAAAATGTATTGGCTGTGTATTCAACGCCTGAGGTGCATTCAAAGAAAAAATGGCTGCTCATACCCACCTAATTCGGAGAAGTAGGAATTTTATGCAGTTTCATTGATCATCTGCATTCCCCTCAAACACATCATCTAAATTTTCGATACTTGTACACTGCGTAGATATACACACGTGCATGTGAGCCGAATCCCATGCGTAGGATCATCGTTGGATGAGCGTACCTACTTAGCTGAGGATAACTCCGTGTGTGTGTGTGTATGTCGGGTGAGCGACAAATCAGTCCGAATCCGTACTACGTCATTTTGAAACGCATAGTCGGTCAGGAAACTTCGTTGGGGTCGATTTTTAAGCGATGTGTACGCATGTTCACCGTTGTGTGCTTATATTATAAAACGCATTGGATGAAATATTTGCAGATATACGGAATAAACGAGAAACGCTGCGTGCATTAGGTAGTGCTGCTGGATTGAACGGCACTTGCATGGCTACGGATATATGTCAGCGTGAAATATGTCGACCGTGTGACTTTAATGTTACGTTTTATTGGTTCTCTGAGAAGCATTTGCACATGTTGTGGATCTTATTTGCTAAGGTTTTTGTCTCATTCAACTTTTTCTCTCAATCTGTTGTTGTTGTTCCATCGTAGTTGTTGAATTTCCATGGTCTCATGCATTTTATTATGATTTTATTGTTCATCTCACGCATCTTAGGCATTATCATTTTATTATTGTATGATCTGAAGCAGTGTGATTTTCTACTCCACTTATGTTTTCCTCATGATTTTATTCAGTTATTGCATGATTCGTTGTTGATATCATTATTCCATTATTGTATGATCTCATGCGTAATGATCTTATCATTTGATTTTATTCAGAAGTGTTTATTGTTTCGCATCATTGTTTCAAATATTTGTTTTTAATTTTGATATTAATTATGGATTTTTTTTGTTTTTATATGGAATGGTTCCTATAGAGTGAAAAATAAATGAATTTTCCTATCTGCTGTATTCATTCACACCTCAGAAAATCAACTGAGCTCGTAGTTATAACTCGCATTATGAACTGCAGTATTAGCGGCAGCTTTTTGCACATCTTAATTAATGGAAACTACTAATGCAGCCCCAGGTTTGCCCTGAGATCCCACAGTTCAGGCGGTTGTTTGCAGGAGCGACCCTGATCAATACAAGAGATCGTGATATATCGACTAATACGCGTTTTATAATACAAGCACACGAAGGTGAATATGCGTACGCATTGCTCGAAAGTCGAACCGAAACGAAGTTTCTTGACCAACTATGCGTTTCCGGACTAGTCGCGTATGGATTTGTCGTAGACCATGTATGTCGCGCATGTGCTGTACAAGTGCAAACATTTCATGTGCATTGTGAATTCTACAAAAATTTTGCATAACGTTGACTTTTACTCTTATCCAACATGGAAATGAGGTGTGCTTTACTAAAACAACACGGAGAGATCCTCGAGTTTGGCACTTAAAAAATCATCAGATCACTGTAGAAAGTTGTTTTGACAGCAGGCGACTACGGGAAATTGTGATTCCACTGCATAAATATGAAAATAATGTAGGTAAGATCATGACGGAGATGGAATAGACCGTGCCCCGCAATTTGTAAGCACCCGCTATATTATTTGTAATAATATTTTGTGTTTTTTTCTTGTACTTTGCAGTCTGATGTAATTATACATGGAAGAATATGCGTTGATTCATTACTAATTACGCTGGTTAATCCAATAAGCACTGGTTGGTTACATCCAACTGGTTCGGTGAAGTACATCCACGAATATCGTTTGAACAACAGCCTGTTAACAAGAGTACAACCATGGCAAACAAGGTTGAAAGTAACACTCAGCAATGGTGCGTATCATTTTCAGTGCTCGAATGATGATATTGTTTGATGAACATTCGTCGTTTTTGACGATAGTAATTGTTTGTATTCTCCGATTCACTTATTTGAGAAGCTATACGTTGTAATCGAAGTAGGTTGAAATGAAATGGTTTTCGTTAGGTTCTGGTCGTGGAGTAATTTCTCACTGGATGCATTGGCGGAAGCGGAGTCGCGACTTTTTTCAGCTGTGCGGTCCAGCATTATCTCAAAATTCATCAATGTTAGTCAAGTCTGATGTTCACTTTTAGGAAGTAATGTTTAAACTCTAAAAGACCGATGCTTGAGCATATCGTTCCGCATGAATTCTTATATACTCTTATCCGAAAGTTTGCGATCCCCCAAGCCATCAATAAAGATATTGATAACGAACTTATTCTTATAGGTACGTTTAGCCTGCAGTCAAATATATACGATAACAGCAAAAACAGAAACAACAAACGAACGTCTTGTGCCATTAGTATTCATCCACGGATTTGCAGCAGGTGTCGGTATCTGGGCATCGAATATCGATTGTGTTGCTGAACGTCGTACGGTTCATGCTATTGACCTACTCGGTCTGTTTTTAAAGCAAACACTCTGCTACTATTTTTTTCAGCACTCAATTCGTGTAATTTTAGGGAAGAGTTTAATCAGAATCTATTATTATCAGGATTTGGCCGTTCCTCTCGTCCTCAATTCAGTCGTGATCCGACGTTAGCTGAACTCCAATACGTACAATCAATTGAGGATTGGAGACGTGAGATGAACATAGATCGAATGATTATTGTTGCTCATTCTTTTGGTTCGTTCACTTAATGTGCAGAGTTACCCGTGCGATTCAGTAATCATTCAGTTTAATTATTTTCGATTTCAGGAGGCTACTTAGCCAGTTCATATGCACTCGAGCATCCGGATCGTGTTCGTCATTTGATACTCGTTGATCCATGGGGATTTCCCGAGAAACCAACTGAAGATCGTCAGGTTACCTGTCCTTTGTTAAGATTTTACGATCATTCGATGAAATCGTCGATGATTAAATTTCTGTTCTGTGTTGAGAATCTTATTCCAATCATAATCCATCAACTGAATTCATTTGGAGATTAAACCAGTTGCATGGATTCGTGCTGTCGCAACGGTTGCATCGATGTTTAATCCGTTATCAGCCCTACGGGCTGCAGGACCATATGGTGTGTTCATTTGTCTCTCAGCGTCATTGATTAATACGTTAACATCATAATTCCCTTCTTGTTTTCGTGCATTTTCGCTATTGATTTTGATTGCTTTTTGATGTTAGTTGCCTACAAAAAAAGTACCGATTCTCATGAACGCAAGTCATTTGCAGCTTTTGTTTTTGCCTTTTCAGGCGCAGCACTGGTGAAAAAGCTGCGTCCAGATTTGGCACTGCGTTATGGGAGAGCTCATCCGGACGCCATTTACGAGTATATTTATCAATGCAATGCTCAAGCACCGTCTGGCGAGATCGCTTTTAGCAATATGAGCTATTCATTCGGTTGGGCTAGACGACCCATGATCGATAGGTTCATTAATTATGTGTTTGTTTAAGATTTTGTTCAAAATCTCAGTGGCTTTTTGAAATCTCGGTAGTATTAGTTGAATTTCGAAACAGTCTAAAAACGTAACTGATGTCCAATTAGCCCTAAAATTTATTAAAAAATATGGAGTTATGCACTTCTCGTTCGCTTCTTATTCTATTTCACCGTATTATTTTCAAACATTTTTTTCTTTTTTGCTTCATGCATTATCCTCATTTATATGAACTTGTTTTCGTGTTATCGTTTTTTTCGGCATTATATTATGCTCCACTGTTTCCTAAAATGCAGATGATGCATTGCACTATTTATAAAATAATCAAATTTTAAGAATAGCTGCATTATCACAAGAAGTGCCGTTAACGTTTGTTTATGGTAGCAAAAGTTGGATTGATTCAGCGTCGGGTATTGAAGTGCAACAGCAACGTCCAAACGCCTACGTTGATGTTCAGGTTCGTTGCATGTTTAAATGTAATCAAATTTCGATTAATTCTGCTGCATGTTTTATGATATCCACTAGAAGTCAACTGGAAGCCTTGTTTAATTCTCATCGATCTGTTTGATTTGTTCATTAAAATGTTTGTATGGAAATGTTAAATGTTCGATTTGTTCATATCGAATGTTGGTTCACTTTTAGTTGTTCATTGCTTGCTTTCAGGTGATTCGTGGTGCAGGTCACCATGTTTATACGGATCGTGCAGAAGCGTTCAATGCTGTACTACGTCGAACCGTAGAAATGATTGATGCGAATGAAGATCTTATCGAGCAGTTTTCGTAATGCTGCATGCAGTCATTTCACAGTCGAATTGTGTTCAGCGCCCACTTATTTAGCGGAAAGGATCGTTTAACTGGAACGAGGATCTGTTTACAATCATTGATCACATTTCTTTATTTCCATCCGTGTAGCTTATAACCTCGCAAGCGAATCTATCATCAGTTTGAGGTGGAAAATTCATGTATCTGTTTCTAGTATTTGTATTTGATTAGCCTTAAAAGTGTTAAGCTTTATTGTCTCAGGATTTTTTTGTGAATGTTACATATTTACTTGAATGCTCTAAGCGTCTCTTTTGTTACGTGCATATGTAAATACGTATTTATTCATGAGTGTCATTCTCGTTTTCGGCGATTATATTCGTTCACTGTAATGATTTAGTGTGTACGATGCTCAAATGTTAGCATGCATCGGCTATGAATTTATCCGTTGTGTCAATCAATCATTGATCAGCTGCAAACGAGTGTATATGTATTTTCATAATGTGATTCTTCACGTGTTTTGAGTGATAAAATTGATGTTAATCTCGAGTGTAGTATTTTCACATTATTATATTGCTTTTCGCTGTTCAGGTAGTATTCACACTGTGGTAAATAGGCGTAACGGGACAATTTGCCTAAAAACGTTTTGCTTAAGGACAGTTTGCCTGTTAGGCAAAATATCCATTTAAAAACCGTCTGTTAGGCAAACTGTTCTTAGGCCAAACGTCTTTAGGCGAATTGTCCCGGGCACCTATCATAAGAGTAGAACTGTTTCAGTGAACTCATTAAAATTCAATGAAACACTCTCCTGTGAACTTTAACTTCTCATTTTCAACAGTGATGAAAGTTCGACAATTTAGATGAGGCATCGTTAAAGGTAATCGTTCCGTCCTAATTGCATCGTTGTGAAATATTTCATTAATGCGGTCTATCATCATCGAAATGTAGATCTATAAGATTGCTATTCGCTATTCAGGCAACGATAAACAACGGAAATTGGTTAAACCACACATTACTATGATTAGATGTGATAATATTTGCAGTGCTGATTTCAGCTCAGTTTCTCCCATACGTTAAGCGAAAAAGAAATGAAGCGAAGTTGATTGGTTGTGAAAGAAGTGTGATTCAAAAGAGTCGTTTGAAAGCTCATGAAATCTCCTAGTAACCAGTTATTCGCCGTCCGATTATATATTGGATATGAGAATTTGTTTGCGTTCGGACGGGTCGTTTGCTTTGAACGGGCCATTAAGCAATGTTGAGGTTACATTATAAATAGTTATTGGCAGTAAGCTTCGAATCGAATTGCGTATGGGTCGTCGACATTGTTTTAATGCGGTAATACATGACACATTGTAGCATGCGTATGCAGTGAAGAGACAACAATGCGAGATCATTGAAAAGCTTGTTGCGTTCAAGATTGACTCCACTCGTTCATATATATGAGTGTTAAACGAACGATTTGATGGTATGCATTTGGTTAGCTGTTCACATGCCTTTAGATACAACTGTTGACAGTGTTGTTTGTATATACAACTCTCATTAAATATGTTTCATTCTATGTGCCAGCTGCAGCCTTCAGAAGCACTTTCCCTAACACGTCATCTCATCCTTTTTTTTCAAATTTTTCGTTATATCTTTCAAGCATAGCCTATGAAGAGCTGAAACCCATGATAAAGAAAATCTTCGGTGTACACCTATTTCGTAAGATTACCTATTCTTTTGTTCAGGTTTGCTTTTATTTAAACGGTGCACAAATATGTCAACATCAAGTTGCACGCTTTTTTTCTGCTTATTAATAAAGAAACATCATCACCTCTGATTTGTTTTTGAATCATTTTCTATATATATATATATATATATATATATATATATATATATATATATATATATATATATATATATATATATATATATATATATATATATATA
>JAPYMA010001143.1:0-109172 GCA_035041965.1 Anisakis pegreffii
TTTGAATTACCTCAAAATTTCGCTTGACAGAAACGAGAGTGAGACGGAATATTTCGATTTTTGATTTCTGAATGATTGGAAACAATAGCGGAATGATACTAAACGATATGTCGGACCATGTAAGCCTCATTGGCTCAGGGGCAGAGCGTCTGTCTTGTAAACAGAAGGTCGCTGGTTCGATTCCAGCATGAGGCATATTTTTGTTTTTTATTTCCTCTTCCAGTGGCATTAGGAAAACTACGGAAATATAGACGGGAACTTCAACGATCACAGGAGCCTCATTGGCTCAGGGGCAGAGCGTCTGTCTCGTAAACAGAAGGTCGCTGGTTCGATTCCAGCATGAGGCATATTTTATTTTGAATTACCTCAAAATTTCGCTTGACAGAAACGAGAGTGAGACGGAATATTTCGATTTTTGATTTCTGAATGATTGGAAACAATAGCGGAATGATACTAGACGATATGTCGGACCATGTAAGCCTCATTGGCTCAGGGGCAGAGCGTCTGTCTAGTAAACAGAAGGTCGCTGGTTCGATTCCAGCATGAGGCATATTTTATTTTGAATTTCCTCAAAATTTCGCTTGACAGAAACGAGAGTGAGACGGAATATTTCGATTTTTGATTTCTGAATGATTGGAAACAATAGCGGAATGATACTAAACGATATGTCGGACCATGTAAGCCTCATTGGCTCAGGGGCAGAGCGTCTGTCTTGTAAACAGAAGGTCGCTGGTTCGATTCCAGCATGAGGCATATTTTTGTTTTTTATTTCCTCTTCCAGTGGCATTAGGAAAACTACGGAAATATAGACGGGAACTTCAACGATCACAGGAGCCTCATTGGCTCAGGGGCAGAGCGTCTGTCTCGTAAACAGAAGGTCGCTGGTTCGATTCCAGCATGAGGCATATTTTATTTTGAATTACCTCAAAATTTCGCTTGACAGAAACGAGAGTGAGACGGAATATTTCGATTTTTGATTTCTGAATGATTGGAAACAATAGCGGAATGATACTAGACGATATGTCGGACCATGTAAGCCTCATTGGCTCAGGGGCAGAGCGTCTGTCTAGTAAACAGAAGGTCGCTGGTTCGATTCCAGCATGAGGCATATTTTATTTTGAATTACCTCAAAATTTCGCTTGACAGAAACGAGAGTGAGACGGAATATTTCGATTTTTGATTTCTGAATGATTGGAAACAATAGCGGAATGATACTAAACGATATGTCGGACCATGTAAGCCTCATTGGCTCAGGGGCAGAGCGTCTGTCTTGTAAACAGAAGGTCGCTGGTTCGATTCCAGCATGAGGCATATTTTTGTTTTTTATTTCCTCTTCCAGTGGCATTAGGAAAACTACGGAAATATAGACGGGAACTTCAACGATCACAGGAGCCTCATTGGCTCAGGGGCAGAGCGTCTGTCTCGTAAACAGAAGGTCGCTGGTTCGATTCCAGCATGAGGCATATTTTATTTTGAATTACCTCAAAATTTCGCTTGACAGAAACGAGAGTGAGACGGAATATTTCGATTTTTGATTTCTGAATGATTGGAAACAATAGCGGAATGATACTAGACGATATGTCGGACCATGTAAGCCTCATTGGCTCAGGGGCAGAGCGTCTGTCTAGTAAACAGAAGGTCGCTGGTTCGATTCCAGCATGAGGCATATTTTATTTTGAATTTCCTCAAAATTTCGCTTGACAGAAACGAGAGTGAGACGGAATATTTCGATTTTTGATTTCTGAATGATTGGAAACAATAGCGGAATGATACTAAACGATATGTCGGACCATGTAAGCCTCATTGGCTCAGGGGCAGAGCGTCTGTCTTGTAAACAGAAGGTCGCTGGTTCGATTCCAGCATGAGGCATCATGATAATAGAACGTAAGGTACAATTACACTTATCGGGCAGCATGGCATTAGCAAGAATTATTTGAATAATATTCAGCACGTTCGAATGAACGGTTGTGGACATATTCTTATTCAGAATCAGTGAAATTATCTGTAGAATGATTTGGTTGTGATGAAGAATAACTTATTTGGTAATGAAAGATGTTTTATAGTCGAGTTTGAACAAATATTTCATCCAAATATTCATTTCGCATGGTCACCGAGTGTGATCGTTTTTGTTATATTCAACTACATCGTTGAGATTGCACTTGATCGTCATCTCTTCCTATCATTTTTGTTACAGTTATAGTATTGTTACGTTTGAATCATTGCATGATTCATTGAGGGTTATAGCGATTGTTATCTGTTAGGTACAAGGAGAGATTTGAAATACATCGTTATTTGTTCGTAAATGCTTTTTTGTCCGTGCGATTGTGCACCAAATGATGTTCAGTGCTGAACATCGATGTGAAATAAAATTTTTGCGGAACCCTTATCAGTGCATTTATCACTGTGATGTGTATTGGTCATGTAATTGAAACGATTGTATTTTTGAGGCACTTCATCAGTTTTTGTTAGATAATCTTATCACAACATGTTTCAGAGATTTGTGAGGATTTCCGCATTTTTTTAAAGAAATTATTGTTTGCCATTGTCTTTGTTAGAATTAACGTTTACTTTATTGTTTCAAACGTTTATGTTGTTTATTGTCGTAGATACTTTAGTTAATATGTGTTTTGAGAATGTCAAAAGGTATTTTGTTGTTAAGGATTGATCAGAGCGATTGTGTGAGGTGGCGATAGGAGATGCAAGATGATGAACGTTTACTGCCAATGGAAACGTCACAAGTGCACAAGGTTCCTCTTGCTCGAGAGGTCAGTGTTTTTTGTACGGTCGATTGAATGATCACAAAATAAGTAAACTTGCATTCATTATCATTGCATGTGAACGTTAGTTATTATTGGTCATTGAATGGTCGTGTGAATGATAGACGTGCGGATTTATCGATATTATTGAAATAAATGTTGCTATTACAATTGAGTTATTCGCTGGTCACTCAAGCTTATTAGTCGTAGAAAGAAGGATTTGTTCGTGATGAATCGCTTTGTTTACTCGTGTGATTATGATCGTGGTTAACATAGTTGATACGGTTTAGTTGGCTATTGCTTTGAGTATGAATATTTGAGAATGTCAATTGAGTCATACTAGTAGTTGCATTAGAGAATGATTTTATGTTCGTGAAATTCGAGTTTTTCATGGAAAATGCGAACGTTTTCATCTAAACTTCTATTTTAAACGTGAATTTCCATCGAGTTTTTTACATGTTAACATGGATTTCGATCACGTTTCGCGGATTTGTATCGAATTTCGGTAAAATCTTACTGAGTTTCCATTTTGAAAGTGGATTTCCATCAAATTTTCGTTATTTATCATCTCACGATTTGAAACAGTAATGAACAGAAATATAGAAGCACATGGATGAATAAAGATTGGGAATTTAGATAAGTGCAAATAAAGTGAAATGAAATGAATTCGTTGCGAGTAAACAAAAACGTGGCTTGCTGACCCTTCTTCAGTCAGATTCTGTTTAACAGATTTGCTCTACTTCTGAGATATATATGTATAAACTGTGAATATGAAAAGGAGAGAGAAAGAGGAATTGTCTCGCAATTGATTTTATCATTCGCTGATTTGTGTGTTAGTGTCAGATGTTCACATGTTCCCATTTCATTTCTGCAACTCATTATCGATGTGATCAACGAATATTGTTCGCATGAATCGCTATGTTTAAAACATTTTTGTTCAGTGATTATCGTCTGTATTCATCATCTTCATTGCTCTTTATAAGTTCCATTTGATTTTGCTTTCGGGAATAAATTAGCGGATCGTTTGAAGGATCGATCCACTCATTGAACGTCTGTCTCTTTGTGCAAGTGCGGTTTATGCAAGTGCTAATGATTTTGGTCGATACAATTGTCATATATCACTGCATACATAGTAATTTTAGCAGTTTTGTTCTTATGGTTATTATTAATGTTTTTATTGTCGTTATTACAATCGTTGCAATTGTTGTTGTTGCCGGTAGTAGTGACGTCTGTGATTCCCCGTCCCCGACTTTTTTCGACTCGACCGCATTTTCGGGATCACTGACTGCAAAATTTCGTCCCCGACTTTCCCTGTCCTCAGTTTTTTCGTCCTCGCAACGCACTAGTGGGTAGTGTAGGTATCATTGGTATAATTATTACAGTTTGATAATTTCATTTGTATTATTGTCATTATTGTTATTATTATTAAATTAAAAGGAATATTTTTATGCTGCAGATGAAGCTAGAAGTTCAACGAGATGCAACACGACAAAGCGGTCGAAATTTACGACTTGGGATATTGATATGGCTGACACTGCAGAATTCAGTTCATACGTTGTTGCTGAGGTATTCTCGGGCGAGAAACGTCGATAAAATGTTTTTATCGTCGTCAGCGGTGTTCTTTACTGAGATTATGAAGTTGGTAACGTGTATGCTGGTTGAGATACGGGAGAAGCAAGGCGTTTTGAAGTGAGTTGTTGGGAATTGCGTGCGATTTTGGTTGGTGGAATAGGGAGGGGAGGGGCATTTGGGTTATCGTTGGTTTTTGTTTACGGATTGTATTGGTTTTAGTGAAAGTATTTGATATTTGTAGTATGTTACGATATGTAAACGCTCAAGTGTTCGGAAATCCACGGGATACAATGAAAGTATGTGTACCAGCAATGATATACACTGTGCAGAATAATCTCTTTTACTTGGCTGCCTCAAACCTTGAAGCTGCCACCTTTATGGTAAATATGTTTCATTGTTTACTTGATAGGTGTTGTTTACGTATCACTTCATTCACCTGTTTAATCCAATTATCAGCCACTAGCGAAATGCTCATATGCTGTATTCGTGAGCGGTGTGCTTGACCCTCAGTCCTCATAAATTCTTATCGGTATCCGTGCATAATATTCCCGCTGTTTGCACTATATCCCAGAATATTCTTGAGCAATATCCAGAAACCCGCGAGAGATATCCCAGGATCACATCCCAAAATCGTTAAGCTAAATTCCTGAATATCCCTAAGCAGCGTGCTAACTCGTGATGATCACAAAGCATTCAGATCACATCACAACTGAAAATCTTTACGACCGCAATATTTTCGGTGGTAATGTTAAAGAAGTCGTTGTCTCGCATTCAGTGGTTTGCTTTGGCAACATTGTTTACTGGCGTTAGTTTGGTGCAAATACAGCAAACAAATGGCAAAACTAACTCAAACAGCACAAGAAATCAACAACCTTTTATCGGTGATTTCTTAATTTTTCGATATTATGTTAGTTGTGGGAATGTCTTGATGTTCTGATACGATTTGAAGAGATTAATATGAGTAGTTCGGTTAAGGCAAACTTGCAAATATGATATCTTCAAATGATATGACAAAAATCCTGATAATGACTGTAAAAGTGATGATATTCGAATACAATTTCAGGTTTCATAGCAGTGTTTGTGGCGAGTTGTTTATCTGGCTTTGCGGGTATCTACTTCGAGAAGATCCTGAAAGGCGCTGAGCCTGTAACGCTGTGGACGCGGAACATTCAAATGGCTATGTTCTCGATTCCATCTAGTCTCATTGCATCTCTAGTTCAGGTGCTGGTCATAGTGATCGCATTAACAATAAGCTGTACAATGATAATGACTGCGCATATTTTTTTGCGCAATGAATTGAAACTTCTCATTCACGCGTCAGAAATTTTTGGGAATTTGCATCCCAACTTTCGGAAATTCCATCACCGACCATCTAAGACTGAAAATTTTTTCATCTAAAATTTTTGTATTCATCAAATAATTTTTTGGGTTTTGTTCCTATCTTCAGTAGAGTTCAAATACTCCCAAATGGAATGGAAAATAGCTTCGATTGGAATTTTAGTGGTGTTAAGAGCAATTCAATTTACTACAGGATTGGAAGGTGATCTCAGAAGAGGGTCTGTTGTATGGTTACGATAGCGTAGTATGGATTACTGTATTCTGGTATTGTGTCGGTGGACTCTCGGTGGCTGTATGCATCAAATACGCTGACAATATCGCCAAAAATTTCGCCACTTCAGTGGCCATAATAATCAGTACGATTGGTTCAATGTACTTGTTTGGTTTTGTTCCGGATACGATCTTTCTGTTCGGTGCTACACTTGTGATAGCCAGTATCTTCTTGTACTCATCATCGCAAACGACGTTGCAGCTGATAAAGCAGAATTTTATCTGTTGAAGCGCTTGTACTTGTACTCATCATGGCAATGAATTTTATCATTTTGATTTGAAGTTTTTGAAGTTTTGCTTTGAAATTCTGAAGGATCATTTCCATTTCTTTGTTCAAAACTTTTTTCCATGTTGTACGCTTTCCAGTGATGTGTTTTGTTCTGTTCTGTCTCTCTGTTTTTTGTTTGTGTGTTTTGTAATCAAATGATCGGATGCAAAATTGATCTATTGACTCAATGATCATGCGGACTTTTGTTGGTGTGATATTTGTTAATATGACGAGTTATTTGCGCATTTACACGTTTGATGGATTGTTCGGGGTTTATATTTTATTGTTTATGGTGCATGTTGCGTTGTTTCGTTATGGTGCATGGACATTTTCAGTGTTTTCAAGGCGAAATGAAACTGAGATCAATTTGTTGGGGAATTCCGTTGTGAACTAATGAAAAGAATAACACTATTTACTGAGTGCTTGAAAAAAAGTGGAATGTACCTTGTTGTAGTTTACATTCAAGTTGTGTTGTTCTTATGAATGTTTCAATCGTACGCAGACTCACACGGAGCGATGAGAAATTCTGCTTGGAGCGCATTCTAAACTGATGCTAGGAGCACATGCCTTATAGCCTCATACCAAGCAAACATGTTCTATTATGTGTTTTGATATCGTTGTTGTTTCACTTATTTTTGTTAATTTTGATCATTCTGTATGTGATTTTAACGTAGCTGTTGGGGCATCATAACTTAATTTATTGGTATCCTGCTTAATATGTATAATATGTTTGATGTTCTTATAATCACACACTGCTTATATCTCTTACTGTTACGAACGGTCAGTATTACAATAAAAGACTTAATGTGCGATACATTTCAGTTCTTCATTTCAGTGCTAGTAACACATTTAAAAATTTCAATTTTCGGATTCAGATTTACGATTGGAGAAAATCTCACGGGAACAGTTCCTGAAATTGTACGGTTCTGTTCGGGTCTTCAAAATCAATAGAACTTTTAAGTAGCGATTTACAATTATTACGACGATTATGATTGCGCTTGCGTGTGTGTGTGCTTCGATTTGGATTTCAGGCAACTAGATGAGTATTTTCTGAGTCATGCACAATCAGAGCATACTAAGGTAGATAGAATGAGATGAGTTCAGATTGAATCGAAAATATACGCCACGAAAAGCATAGGAATTTCAAATAAAATGCATTTTTGGTTTGCAGACTTTCAGTTGTGAAATTAACAGCCGTGTGAACATCGTGAATGAAGTTGCTTTGTGAAATTGTTGTACCCTTAATACACGGTATTAGCGATCTCACATCTGAAATTGGACTTTATTCGCTGCACACCTAAATAAGTGATCAGAATGCGGCAGTATTCGAAAAAGAACACACTTCAAATATCCAGACGTTCATCTGAAACCAAGCATATTCGCTTCAACCTATACTCATTTCTGAAAGTGGAGGATCCGTAGAATCCAGTGACGTAATGAAATCTTAGTGCACGTGATCGAACATGGCAATAATTTAGTTTGAACATGATATTTGTGATTCTCCAATACAATGCAGAAACTAATCGATGGAGATATAAATGGTGTGAATTTGTGCATGATGATTTTTCTTGCATGATTGTATTTCGCTGATTTTTTAGTTTTGGAAAAACATATAAGACGTCGGGCGATTTTACTTACTTCCAGAGAGATAGCTGATTTTCTGAAGGTGTCTCGGTTGCTCGGCAGCGCTCGTTTCAATACACTGTATCCTTATTGAACAATACATTCATTAGCGATAAATCCTTACATTCCACTGTTTTATCATACCAGGCGATTTTTTGATTTCACGACTGTTATTGTGAATTCCATTTTATATTTTTATTATTTCTAAAAGTGTGCACTGTTATTATAAATAACGAGGTGGTTCTTATCAGAGCAAATCATCAGATTTCTCGAGCTTTATCTATGTTACATTTTCAGAAGAATATCAGTCGGTTTATAGTCAGTGAGAGTAGTAGTGAACATCACCATTGCTCACGCCGAGCGTCATGACTCTCCTGACTTAACAGTTGGCGACAAAATTAACCAAATATTTCTGTAGTATTCAATCTCGGCTACAACATGGTATATATCATGAACATAAATTTTTCCTGTCGGGTGGGTACCAATTCAAATTATCTGTTGCATTTTTGCGCTTAATGCGAAAATCTTAAACACATATCTATCACTGGCAAATCCATCAGTGATGTTATGTTCTACTGGATCTGCGCTACAAAATGATATATGATTTGTCCGGATTTGTTCCCGTTGAATAGGTAAGAAATTCACATTTCTGAACATATATCAAATGTAAATCCCACTTCCATCACTTGGCAAACTGTCACTCCGTTCGTAATTGGCGAACTGTCAGCATCCCTCTATCTTCACTGCACATTCAACTGCAGTAGTGAACAAAGAAAAGACAGATTTGATTTTACTAATCGAAAATGCAAAATTACAATTTCGATTTCTTTGAAACTGATTCAGTGGTCATTCAGTCGGCTTTCTTGACTGTCCATGAAACTAATAATGAGTTTTCAGTGTCAGAAAGAGAATGCTCAGTAATTGTGTGTCTCTTCAATCACAAGATTCCACAGTAAGTTCTGTGCGTGAGAAATGCGTGAAAGATCTGAGCGATATAGAATTACGTGAAGAGTTGATTGCACTCGGGTTTGCGAAACCTGGTCCCATAACTGCCACCACACGGAACGTCTATCAACGACTCGTTGAAAGACGTCGCCCGAAACCATCGTCTGTTCAGAGAACGAATTCAGTTCCGATTAGCAGCCGAACCAGCAGTTGTTGCACATCAATCGAGGTAGATTCGCGTGAAACTCTTTTTTTTCTCGTTTCCTCAACTTGCTTTCGGCAAATCTATCCGGAGTTTTTCAAACAAAGATTTATCTAGAAAAGAAGTATGCAAACGGGGTGCCATCAAGCAATGGATATCCAGTATTTCAGGATAGCAACTGTACGAAAATCGTTATTGGTTCACCGGAAGATAAGAAATCCGTAATGCAACTATCGTCATCCCTATCCGAAGTTTGTTTTCTTTTGTTTTTCTCTCGTTTTTGTATGCGATTTGTTATAGTCTTATCGATAAGATAATAAATTCGCTCTGATATATTCCTGTGAAGAACCAAACAAACGAGTCAACCAGCTCTACCAATTGTCTTCGTTGTTCGCAGACAGATCAATCATCTCGCTTGAATGAATATTTGTGTGTAAGAAGTGAGACCAACACGAAGACATCAAAAGAATATATGAGAAGATCAGAAGTGTGGCATAAAATGGGATTTGGATCAGTCAGAATATTAAAGAATACAAGAATGTATTTAAAGGTGGACGACGGTAACAGCGAGAACAACCACACCAAGCGATCAAGCATGACAAAAAAATCTGAAGAAAACGTCAGCGATGTCACTAAAGTCACAGCTAATGAGGAGGATGATAAAAATGAAACTCACATCAAAGATGGTGCCATAACCGAAAGTGATGCCAAAGATACGGGTGATGATCACGTTAACAATGATACTGATCACGACCGAGATCATGACGATAAAGGCGCTGGTAACGCTGATCGTGGGAGAGATAAGTGTGATGAGCAAATCGATAATGATGATAGCTCAAATGATACGGGCAGTGAAAAAAGCGAAGACCAATATGATGTGGAAAAGATTCTTCGAAAACGTGTTCGTCGAAACGGGAAAGTGGAATACCTGATTAAGTGGAAAGGTTATCCAGAAGAAGATAGTACATGGGAACCGGCTGAAAATTGTGTATGTTTTGTAGTCGTTCGTGTATGTTGCTTGAAGCAGTATGGTAACTGTATTTTATATGTTGATAATATATTCTATCAATATTAGTAACGGTGTTGATGGCGAAGGTAATGTGATTGTTGTGGATGTTGGTGATGTTAATCTGAAAATGATGTGTCTCTTATCACATGACTGATTGAACAGGAAGAACAAGCGTGGAACTTGTCAAAAGAAAACAGAGCGTACATTGTTTTTCGATTAGCTGAGAGAGCAGAGCAATGCAAGTCATTCGTAAATTTACAGGTGAGTGCACCTGAAGCAATCAAAGCGTTTGAAAGTCGTGTTGCGAAGAAGGCGACGACGAATAGGCAGACTGAACGAAGTTCTGACAGAATGGAAGAGGTGTGCAATGCATTCAGTCATTGGAGTATTCGTTGTGTTTCTCATGATATCTTTATGTACAAAATGATCACATCAAAAACGATAGCAATAATTCTAGTGATAATACAAATTTCCAGGCAACAACTTCTAAGAGGGAACTGCGTTCACGTTCAATAACGATAACCTCGAAACGTACAGATAAAGATAGTACTCTCCTCGATGAGAATAGATCATCTCCGGTGCTTTGTTCAAAGAAACGAAAACTTGAAGGTTTGGAATGCGATAGTTTTTGTTGAATTCATCGTTCATCTTTTGGAATAGTTTGAAACGTTGAGAAATACACGCAAATTGGTCAACGAGAAATTGAAGGGTAAGAATATTTGATATGATATCGTTGTATGTTGAAGATTATCATATTATTTAGATGACGATAACAATAGTAATATGGGGAAGGAAATCAATAAAGTGCTGGCTTTGAAGAAACATGCAGATGGTTATCTGTTGGGACTGGTGGAATATAGTGATGGCTCTCACCGACTTGAAAGGACCACTGTTCTGCAGAGGAAATGCACACAGGTCAGCTGATATCTCTCAGATTGGAATATTTTATCATTTTCTCGAGGGGTAATTGGAGGAAGTAGGCAATATTCGATCGGGATTTTCTCAGTTTCTGAAGTATTATTCTCAACTCTCATCGAATTGAAGCTTCATTTTTTGAAGATTTCTCAACATTTTCGGGAATTACCTCATTTCCAGTTCATTTTGTTAATAATGCATCTTTATCTAGAAGTGTTTGATGTAGATGATTTCAGAAATTATTTGATTTTTACGAATCGAGGATTATTTTTGAGCAAGACGAGAACGGTGAACAGAAACAGAAAACTTGATTGTGCGTGTCCGTTCACGATGGTTTAGTTGGGTTAATATTATTAATGTTATTATTATTAATATTATTATTATAACTTGTTATTATTATTAACTATTATTATTTATCGTTGTTATTATTGCTGATGGGTAGATACTATGAGTTTATATGATGTTTTTGATTTGAATTATACATTCCGTTTTGATCATATTTGTTTACGTTGTTTATTTAATATGAATGTTATTTATGTTATTACTATGAATGTAGTGTTTGTTCATCAGAATTCATTGCCATTTTCAAGTCATTAGATTTGTCTTTTGAGGTTCTTGTAATCCCTTTTCTTTTTTGCAATATCTTAGTGTGAGCAATGTTTTTGTTTTGATTTTTATAGAGGTTTTAAAGTTATTTTTGGGTAGAGATTTGATTTTCATTTTTTTCTCGAATGGTGATCATTTTTTTTCCACATTCCCTTTCGCTTAAATTGCATTTCGATTTTAGGTTCAACTTTATAGTTTTGTCTGGTTCATTTTCACTGTAAGAATAGTATTGAATGCATGATGATTTGAGTGCTGTACAAGTTGTGTGATGAAATGATGCTGAATAATATTGTTTATGATTGTTGTCGTTTGAAATGAAGAATTTTTTATTGTGTTCAGTTGACTACTTTAATCACTGTGTTGTGATGGATCATGCAGATTTGTCCACACTCACATACATACTTTCCTTACTCGCGGGCAATTTCGTCCGGTGTTGGTTTCGGGAATTCATTTAGTGATCTTCTTGGCGCATATTTGAAAATGAAATAAGCGATCAGTTAATACTGAGTGGTTCTGTGCTTCTATTCAAGAATAGTGCGTAGAAGTCTGTGAGTGAAATTTTGAAAATATTTGACGGGAATTTAGCAGAAAGTCTTGAAAGATTAGCTGATTTTTTGCAGTTTTGGGATGCTGATCGCTTGGGGAACTTATTCGTTCGTATTAAGCGTAAGAGATCTGAATGCCGTTGGTTTCAGGTGATCTATAAGTATAATGCCAGGGCGAGATCACCTACCATCGACGTCAGATGGTGACGTGTATGAAGTCGAGAGCATTATGGGTTATAGATACAATAAAACATTGGCACGAAGTGAATTTCTAATAAAGTGGAAGGGGTATCCCATTGACGAAGCGTCATGGCAACCAATGGCGGATTTGGTTAGTTCCTGTGTTTATTACTATTGTTGTGATTATTATTGTTATTATTGTTATTATTATTATTATTATTATTATTGTTATTATTATTATTATTATTACTATTATTATTGTTATTATTATTATTAATTGTTATTAATGTTGTTATTTCTATTAATGCTGTTATTATTCTTTATGATAACAATTATTATTGCAGATCAGTTGCCAGAGTTCAGTTGCAGAATTTCTTCGTGATTCTCTAAGACCAGCATGCAAAGATAAGTAAGTGATGCGATTTACATTTCATTTTTTGTGCATATTTCTTATTTATTGCTGTTGCAATGGTTTTCTTCTTCCATTTTTTGCTCGAAGTATTTCTTTGCAGTCAACTTTTCCACTAAAGGACGAAGCAAGTCCGGGAAGTTCATGAAAAGTCAATTAGAAATTCCTTTGAATCATTGAAAAGATGTTCACTTTTGTAGAAGTTTGCCTGTGCCTTATTGGGATGACGAGTTGGACGAGCTGCCGTCAACATGGAATGGTACGGAGGAAGAGATGAAAAAACTGGGTACTTTTCGATTCATTTTTCATTTATTTATTATTTTTGTCGTCATCATCTGTATTATTATTTTACTGCTGCCGTATTATATTTCAGTGTTCCCCAAAAGCTGGAAGAGTGGTATAGCAAAAGGATGGAAACCAAAACGCATAATTGGTTCACATGTTCGTTTTTGATTTCGTTTGCGTTTACTATTTGTTTTGTTTTTTTTTCTCACTCGTCAAACATGATCGGGATTGTATGGTTTTGATGCAGTTTTTGTCTGCTTTTCTCATTTTTCAATAATGAAAGCTGACAGTAATGAGGAACATTTATTGTTTCTGAAGAGCATTTTTTGTTAAGGTTATTGCTATGATTCTGTAAATTTCAGAAGTTTTGAAATTTTCGGATGCATTTTGCCAAAGGTATTCGGAATGTGTTTTTGTATTGAAATTTTAGATTGTATTTTGAAGTAATTTCCTTGTATTGCTGTAATTTTAGCTCACAACAAAGCCGTACACGTATTGCGTAGAATATGAGGGTCGACGTTTGAAAGAACACATCGACGGTGAATATTTGTATGAACGATATCGTGAGGTGGGTTCGAACATTTGTTATAATACGATGTTCAGCACGATGCTAGCGATACCATGCGTTAATATTATTATCATAAAAGAATATTTCAATAATGATATTCTTTCAATATGCACTAATATCTTCAGCTGGTCGAAGAATATCACAGCAAGTTCGATGATCTACCAATCCCGTTCGAGAAACGCGCCTCTTCTCGTGGAACGAGTCATCATAGAAAGCATGGCAACGACGGGCATCGACATCGGAAGAAGTGATGAAAGTTATCAAGAAATAAATAGTCATCTGGTGTATGTCGTTCCATAATATAATAAGCTTTATTTTGATTGATGATGTTGTTGTCATTGGTGTTATGCTGTTATTGTGCTCTGATTTCTTACTTTCTTTTTGAAGTTGGTGCTTGATTTCTTGAATCCTCATAATGATAGTCGTTGGATTTGCAACTGAAGATACGTTGTGGGCATTTTTACAGTTGATGCAAATGCAGCACATTCGATTCAGCTCAATTGATTTAATGAGAATCGTTTGAATGTTTTTTCGTGACTTATAATATGAATAATGATGTTAATAGATGAAGAAATTCTTGTGATCATTTTGATTATTATTATTATTAATATTCATATGAATAATGCAATGTGATTATTGTCACATCAGTATAGTTTTGCGTTTGGTTGCTATTTGATATATTGGAAATGTGGCTGTTTTCCCAGATGATTGCTCTCATCTGGAAATGTTTTCACAAATCATTCTACACCATCATTGTTTTCTGACACTCCGTTGTTATCATTGTATTGTAATTTTATTAGCACTTCGATTATCACTATCGTAAAATCAGCTTTTATCAGCGTTTATCATCTTATCACTAGCATTTCATAGTGACATACAATGCACCTTAATGTGCCGTTGTGTAGTGGATGCGGACGTCATATCTTAGAAACGTCGTCGTGATTATTATGGCAGCAGCTTGACGTGAATTTCTTGTTTTTCATTGTTGTTATTATTGTTTTTTGATGACTTATTGAGGTTGATTTTTGTTCAGTAATCGATGCAGTTTCTATTCAGTACTGAAGTAACAGTTGAAATTTCTCATGAAGTTCTACAAGAAATGGCTCGTGAAATTATTCAGCTGGATTAATTCCTTGAAGACGTCTGTAGTAACAATTTCGATTTACTGATTTGTACTGAGTGAGTGAATCATTTATGCAATTCATTGGCTATAAGATAGAATTCGATTTAATTGAAAGAGTTGCTTTCTTGTGTTGATGATTTTCATTATTATTCCATTTTCGAGATGAATTGTAAATAATTATGAACAGTTGTTTGTACATGCAGAATGCTTGAATGTGAATTTGTACGGGATCTTTGAAGTAACAGTTGAAATTTCTCGTAAAGTTCTACAGGTGCTTCTCGAGAAATTAAAAAACGCAAATCTAGTGTTTCCACGTGACATTTACTCTCATTCACGTGTCAGTTTTGATGAGATACAGTCTTGTTTGATGATTTCTTCTGTCTTATTTAAAGAGTATGCTACAGTTTTGATGGAGTCATCACGAGCGATTGCATTACTCGTCATTGCTTTTTGTTATTTACAGTTGAGAATGAATCGCCTCGCAGAAACGAGTTTCCACTCATTTCCTCCGCGTATTTCGTTGTGTTGTATGTGTGAAAAGGAAAGCAGTATTCGCTGCTTACATTACTATGCAATGCCTTAGTTCCATACAATAGTAATTGACTGAGCAAACATTCTTTGTATTCATTTTCCACCATCATGAAATGCTTATTCATTGGACAGGTGGTGTTTTATTTACTTTATGGCACACATTCCTATTCTATTCAACTTTTTGCTTCTATCCTTTCTGGTATCAACACTTCCTGTTTTATCTCATTTTTAAGTCATATTCCATGGCATACTCGTAAAAATTCCAATTCCAACCGCAATCCTTACCATCTCCTTTGCGTACATTACAGGTTTTCATACGCACTCACTGAACTATTGCCGTTTCGATCACTAGTATAACGTGAGTGGGTTAGAGATGAAACCGCAAACTCATTACGAGCAAAATGCACACAATTGATCGTGGTCGTTAATCGTTAATCGGCATGTGCTCGAAGCACCATTCGGATTCAGCAGAATTATTGTTTATGGTTGAGTTCTAGTTGAGCTCATTTCACATCGTTTTCATTGTTCACCGAGACTCACTATGATATCTACCTTCTCTCTGATACCGTTAGTTTGATGACGCTCGTACGTGCATCAACCGATTGAACGTATAACCTCAATTCTATAACCTCACTTTCTGTTCATTTATCATTTCCACTGATTGGATACCCTAAATTCAGCCTAATCCATCTGCTGTTCCATTTTAAAATCGATATATCTGTCATGCAGTCAGTCGATTTGTTTGCCGTCTGAATTCCACGCTCCAATAGATGCATTTCCTTGCCAGCCCTTTGCAGCAATATTTTGAGCCAATGAGGGATTAAGTTCTTTTTTTTCCGGTTCTCATTCGTTCTAATCTCTCTTTTATACAAACTCTCAATCAGTCGCTCGCTATGAGCTTTCATGGTGTCATTCCATTTTTCATTTTTTGAATGAATTGCGTTCATTTGAAAGGAAAATTTTCTATCCCATTCAAATTCCGTCAAAATTATCATTTTACACGGATCATTTGATAATTTTCTATTTGAAAATAAATCAAAATTTATTGTTTCCATTCTAATTTCATGTTGATTTGTGTAAAATTGTGTAAGGGAACACGAAAAAAGTGCATTCGCTAGAAAAGTTGTGAGCAGATAATTCACTTGCGAGAAGTCGTCTACGAGACAAATAAATCATTAGTTGCATGCAACTCATGAGAGATAGATTAATTAGTTGTTTTGTAATAAATTATTAGTAGCATGTGATCTCTTTCTGAATCAATCAAATTATATCTGTTCGTTGATAAATTCCTTCCAAAAATCGATTGGAATTAAACGAATTAAGGAGACTCAACGAAAATGTCGAAAAGAAGTGAAGGAATAACGAAAAACTGGAAAACTGGACGGAAAAAGTACAAGATGTTTTTGAATTTTTCCATTATTGCAAGCGCGTTGTTGCGAGTGATTATTTTTATTTATGCCTATTAGTGAATGATTTATGTTTTAGCATTTTCACCTCATATGAATACAAGTTCTCTTCTTTACTTTTGATTGTTTCAACACAAGCTGGATGTGTTTATAAAATTTACATTTCAATCAGTTTGCCTCTGCACGACGTCCAGTCCTCACTGACGTGTCTCATTATTCAATTACTCTATTCGATCGAACCATTTCATTCGTTTTTTAAAACTTTCATTGGGAAGTAATTTTTCGTTCGCATTCCAAATTCCATTCGTTGCACAGTGCGATTTGATTCATTTGCGTTGATTTTATTCGATGTATTCGAGTGTTTTTGTGAATACTGTGCAGATATGATATTGGTTTCTTGCACTTTATATAATGTTTTCTCCGTGAATGAATCAATAGTTTATAATAAATGAATAACAGCTGTATGAATGCATCGATAATTAAGTGTGTGTGATGAATTGACGTTTAAAAAATTCCTCTTCATACCCCGCATTCATTTACTGGATATTGCGTTGTTCGTCATATAAATCTTAAAATGCCTTAATCTAATGCATCAATTTGATTCTTTCTGATCGTATTTTTGGCTTCACTTTACACGTAAACATTAGAAGTGAAATCAATGAAATGCATTATTACACTCAAACCGAACCCATATCATTTACTTCTTTCGGTTTCGTTATGAGCTATTCCCATAATTTCAATTGTTCTGACAATATTCCTATTATTATCACGTCATCGCAGCGAGCGCTTTTATGAAGGGATGAAGTATTGGAGGTTCTTCATATTTTCATAAACGAGCACACAATAATCAAATAATTATAATGAAATTTCAAGTATCCGGTAATACTGGTTCATCACCATTGCTAGAGTGTATGCTTCGAGGATTGTTCATACACCATATCGGCAGGAAAGCGGATCCAGTGAACGCAACCGAAAAAAAAATTGGAAATTAGAGGGAATAGAAGTGTGAGGGCGGACGTGAGTGGAGAGCGAACTCGAGATTCAAAATAGACTGGCACGAGAACTGGACGAGGAACAGTTGCCAGTGAAAAGAAAACAACGTGATAACAGTTGTGGCATGACTAATCACTAGTCAGATTCATTCAAAAAGAAACAAAGAGTGATCAAATCTTGTAATCATTTACTGAACATCTGAATCCAAAGAATCAACTGCATAGAGGTCAGGCGGGTCCAGTGCACTACTGAATTCAATCAAATGTTCCTGTGTCATGCCTGAATTCCAGCCTTTCTACCAGTGATCTCCTCAACTTGTAGCCTCGTCACCAATCCCCCAGTATATTCATTCATCGATATCCATCTGTATTATGAAAGGACGATACTTCGTGTATTTCACTGACTGCTACAATTATTTTTGTCTGGCTTGTAATCGTTTCGCTCGGTCCTATCGTCCTTCTCAAAAATCTTCCACGAGAACCTTCTCAATTGCACAAGACCGACCGCGACCTCAACTTCGAGCTCAACAAGTGGCGAATGCCAAGCCAACGTCATTCCGTCATATATATCGGCATTCATTGCTGCGATTTGCTTCAAGTTTAACTTCCGCTTCAGCTTTACCTACGCCTTTCATACAACCGAAACGGGTAAGATAATCACATATATATTCAAATGGTTTTTGCATTATCTTCACACGATGATGCTCTCTTCTGTCCATCAGTTTGTTCTGGATCATATTTGATCTTGCAATGTTCAAGATGTAATAAACAGTCACATATATGTATCTGTACTCGACGAAGCACGTAGTCAAGATGCTTAACTTTAAATCGATAACTTTCATTATTTTAATCAAGCCGTTGCTAAGCAAGCAGATTCCCTTAATTGTATTTACTTGTCTCATAATGAACACTAGAGGATTTCGTTCAATTAACTATATGATACAGAATAGTATTTCGATTTATGCTAGAAACAACATTCGATAAATTGATTCCATTTAGCTTCGTATGACCATAAGGGATTGTTTTATTTTGTGAAAGTTTTGAGTCACGAAACTTGTATCGACTCTGCAAAAATACTTTTTGCTTATTGTGCAGAGTTTTTGGTCTGTTTTCATGATATTCTTTGAGAATTTTGACTAACTTCTTAAGATTTAAGCAGTGCTATACGAAATCTGAACCAATTCCCAATCAAGATGATCAAGTAACTATTCGCTACGAACGAGGTCTGCCCATTATTACGGTGCCTCTGCCGTCCAGACGAGAGTCATGTCAGTTCTCATTGAAACCAGTCTCTGATACGGTCTTGAGCCTTTGTGAATATGTGATCAAAGAGGATAAAGGCATTGACTTTGTTGTCGTCTATTCGTTAGGTATATTTTTGCTTAAATCATTTGTTGTTGTTATTTTTATGACTGTCTGCTTTTTTTTTGTTTTTATTCTTAATTTCGTTATCAATATGATTCGTTATCAGTGCATTATATACTGTTATCGCCCGTTATAAGTTATCTTTCATTTTATAACTACCGCATTTCAGACGGCACTCGTATCGCAGGCAGTACCTCGATAGAACACCTGTTGCAACTAGGTGACTTCAGGTTACGAATCAACGATTCCACTTACACAGTGACAGTGCCACCTTTAGAGAAGGAAATATCATCGGTGAGAAATGCAATGTATCATTCAGTTCGGAAAGCTTTTTTTCGGTTCTTTACTCATTGCAGTATCATCCTTTAAGTAGTCATTACGTGCTCCTTTTAAGATTCTAAAAATATATTGCATTTCGTCGAAAATATAAGGTATACGACAAGATTCAATCGAAATGCTGTAGAGATTAGCTATGTAATCGAAGAGAGAAAAAGTCTGAAAGTAAACGTAAACTTTTCAATTTGGTCATTAATCACGCTAAACTTACATCACGTTTTATGATACTATATTCCACATCGTGCATTTTATGACCACAGCTCGAGAACATGTGTTGTTCTGATATTTTTAGCGTTTGTTCATTTATAAAAGAAACTCTGAAGTTATTTAGTTCCGCTTGTTGATACTGCATAACTGTTTTTCAACTTTTTAATCGCAAACCAAAAAATTCTCAAAACTGGTGTATGCTGAATGATAGAACTCATCACCCAAAAAAGGCTATATAATTTTCAACGGTTCACCGAATCTGTTCCTGATTATTAACTCGGTATCACGTGAATGCTGTTTGACCCGGAAATTGCCTCTTTATGCCAGAACAACCTTACTCATACTCGGATGTCGTTCTGTTCTTCCCGGATAAATTCTTACAATCATCGGCAACTTTTAGTTGATCGAGGTGTCATCCAGCGATAAATTACGAATTCTCGACGATTTGAGATCGAAAATAGCCTCATTGCATGCCATCTTCAATGTGGATGAATTTAAAGTTGAACGAGAGAGGATTCTGATAGAAAAGTTGGAAGAAGTTGAGCAGGAGCTGAAACCTCTGGAAGAGGTCAGTGCTTAAACCTCATTTGGTTGGCCAGGTGACCTCTGCATCAACCAGATATCAGAATACTTGGCCAAGTTTTCGAGGTCACCAGAAATTCATTTCGATGGTTTGAAGTAGCTGCAAATTGTCCGAATCTTCCGTATCACTTTAATGTTCAAAATTTCCTCTAGCTATCAGAGTATCGCATTGTTATCGGTTCGAAACTCTCAGTTCCCGATTTTACCATCCGCCAGCAATTCGACTGCAAATCTTTAAATGCTTTCGTCGATTCATTAAAATCGAAATAATTTCCAGCTGAAAAGCAAAATAGATGCAGAGTGCGAAAAGCATTCTGAACGTGTCATGTGGTCATTCTTCGTTGCAATGGGTCTACAAACGGGTATTTTCGCAAGGTTGACCTGGTGGGAGTACAGTTGGGATATAATGGAACCGGTCACTTATTTCGCAACTTATGCCACTGTGATTGCTACTTACGGGTATTATTTGTATACGAGACAGGTGCGATTCATTTCCAGTTGAATTTGATTTGTTATATGATTGTGTGCAGTTTCGTATTGATTTTAGTGAGCATTTTTGAGTATTCACATTTGAAGCGATTGATTATTTTTAGGAATTTGAATATTCGACAATGCGAAATCGTTGCTATACGAAGTACTTTTATAAAGTCGCCGAAAAGTATAAATTCAATGTTGAGAGGTGATTTATATTACGACATGTGTTATTATCATTTTACTAACATTATTATTGTCACTTAATGTGTCTTTATGAGTGAATCTTATTATTTTCATTTCTATTTCCATATATCTTTTCAGATACAACGAGCTTCTCGACTTGACGGATGGTATCCGAAAAGATTTATCACGACTTCGTGATCCACTCTATCAGCATTTGCCAGCCACACATCTTGCCTGGGCTCTTAAAGATGCTTCTTCATCTCGAGTCAAGTCTGAATCCGAAATGAGCCCCGATCCCGCGGTGCAATCCTCAGCTGATGATCATCAAAAATCTTGACCTTTCATTTGTTTTATGAAGCTTTCACCAATAAAATCATTTTATTGCAATTGAGTGATGCGTTGTGTAAATTCTCATTGATACTCCAAGTTGTTTGTTTTTAATGTTAATTAAACAAAGAAACTTTCATGCGAGAACCTGGTGATATCGTAATAATTATTAGATGAAAATTCGCTTGTTATAATCATTGTTACTTTTGTTTCCATTCCTCATTACCTGCCATTTTCTAAAAACTAATTGGAGTTAAAGTGAAGTGATTAGTGTTTGGTCTGTGATATACCCAAATATAAGAATTCCGTTTCGGCTGGTTTCTTTAACTTTAATTTGTTTTTCTTTGTTAGTTTTGCTGATTGTTGTTGAAATTTTTGCTTCCTTATTGAATTGCCATTGATAGTATGAATATAATACATAATAAATTACTTTTAAATTCGTTACAAGTAAATTTATTATGTCATTTTGATGTTAATTGTGAGCTTGTTTCGCATTTATTGCTCATTGTCTCTTCGAAGATTTCCTTGTTGAAAGCTTTCAGTGAGATTGCCCACCTTTACTATATGACAGTGCATTGTTTTGTGTAAAATAAATGAAAATTTATGAATTTATTCGTTTTCCTCGTAATATCAATTGGATAATTTCGAAGAATGAAAGTATGGATATTCCATAATCGTATCAATTTGAAATATAATTTACAATGGAGTTCGCCAGCATCAAAAACGATTCGTATGCGGCTGAAGCTGAGGCAGATAAACAGATAGATGAAAATAAATATTGAGGTTGTATCGCTCGAATTGTGCTTGGTTAATATTACTTCTTATGGGGTTTCAAACGGCTTAACCAAGAACTATTTTTCTTCTTTTCGGTCGGACTTGATAATGGTTTTGGTAAACGACTCCTCTCGGAAATGACACACTTCGGTTGGGGACTCTCCTCTCGAATCGGTCTTATTTGGTCATGATTTCGACGCATCTGAAGACCATCCGATGTGATCAGTGGGGATGATGAGGTATTACTGTTCGGAATCTGAGGATTTCTTCGCTGAAAATGAAATATTTCAGTCTTTCTTTCACTCAAAATGACAATGTGATCATCATTAACACAGAGTAAAGCAGAAAGCAACCAAATTTCCGTGAGAACAACATGAACTCTGGAATTTCCCAGAGAGTCCAATTTCTTAGCGATCTCAAATGATCTATCGAACAGATCAACATTTGTACACGATCTCCAAGAAAACTATACCACTCTTCTAATGAAATCACGGAATCGCTCAAATTATTGATGAATTTCTCAAAATGTCACCGAATCTCAATGAAATTCCACCAACTTTCAATTGAATAATATAATTTCAACGAAACTGAATCAGAAAATAACCATTTGCACAACAAAATCTCGTTGCTGGAAATGATGGTGTTGTTGAGGAGTAGGACTGCATGTGCTGGGCACTCTTAGGCGTGAGCTCACTGCACCCGTTCCGTTTGCTAACGGAGACGGTTTTGGGGTCATGATCCGCTTCTTCTCGATATTTGTATAGTTGCTAGTTGGCTGCTTCAAATTCAGCACTGCATATTCAGAAGATAAACTACTTCTTGACGGTGGACAATCATACTTATGATAGTCGTATGCTGAAATTGGTGTTTGATTTTTAGAAATGTGGAAATTTCGATGATTTAAAAGTGCATTGCAATGAATTTAATGCTGAAGAATGGATGAGAAAGATTCGTTTGTGTACATAGCGCTGTTAGAATATCAACCTGACTATTGTATAATGATCATGTTGAATTTAGAAAGTTGGTTACTCTTTAAGCAGTTTGCAATCTTTTTTTGGAAGTACTCTCATTCCTTTTGTATGTATTCAAAATGTGCCTTTCACTGTGTTTCACATCAACCTTTTGCTCTCATTTACGTAACAGCTGTTACGTAAATGAGAGTAAAAGATTGACGTGAAACACATGTTGATGGTTTTTGTGACTATTATTGGTGAATTGTACTTAATCGCTTGTATTCATCCTATTGTAAACAATCTTTCAAAAGCGTATTCAATACTCGATCCGAATATACTCCTCAAGTTGTCTAAAAAGTTGGATGAAAGCTAAAAATAATTTCATACAATGATGATATTGCTGTTGTTGTTGTTGTTGATTAGGAGTATTGCATTGCTGCATGAAATGTTGATCAAGACTTGTCTGTCGTTGACAATTCATCAGCGATGGGATTCTGCGGGTCATAATCGGAGTAGACGACGGACTTCGGGTATTCGAATTGCTTACATCTTGGAGCGAAGACACGATCGCCTTCACATGACCACTATTTGCGATTCGATGTAGACTGAAGATGAAATTCTTATTCACAACTATAAATCTGGCAGTATCAAGCATAATATTCTAAGACTAAACATATTGTACTGTAGCATCAAGTATATTATTGCATGATGAGAACAATTATCGCGATGTTCAAGCACGTCTATAATTCGTATGTCCAAAAGTCTTATGTCAAGTTAAAAATTCCAGAAAGATCCTAAATTTTACTAAACAGACTTCGGATTTGATGCCGGTTCACCACGTTTCTCGTTCTTTCTTGTGGCCTCTTCGTCAAATCTTCGCATGTTTCCCGTTCCATTCAGTCGCCTCTCTGGGTTCTCAACGAGACTAAAAAATGAAAATTCATCAAATTGATTATGAGTAGTACAAGTGACGAGAAAAAGAGAAACGAAAATCCTCCAGAGGGCAACGTAGATGATTTTTCATCACGAAAACTCTAAAAATTCAACCAACTCGACATGACCGATTAAAGAGACACTTGTAGTTTTTGTAGAATTGCATTTAAAGAATCATTGAATCACATAAACAGATCGACGACTCAATTGAACTCACCTTATCGGACGATTATTATAAACGTTATTTCGATCCCTAGTCAGGATTGGTGCCCTATATATGCCATTTCTTAACACATGACCTCGCTCACCAGCTCCTGTAACGAAACAATTGTTTTGCTTCATCATTCTGGTTTATATCATAATTAACTGCATTGTTATTCATGATTCGATTATATTTTGCACGAATAAACTCGGAATCGAATTATCTGAGTGCCTCACCTACAACATTATGAGATTCTTTGTTCTTCAGTTGAGAAACACGATAGTTTGATGGGGCATTTATTTGCTGATACTCGCCTGCATCGTCATTCACTTCACAGATCCTTGACAAACCTTGAATTTCAACCTTCAATTATTGGATGCCAAATTCGAATATGATCAATGAACAAATCAATTTTATCAGAAATATAGATCAAATCAAAGAGAAGACACTCACTCTATCATATTCGATCATTTAACTAGCAATAAGTTAAAAAAGTGGACACAATAGATCCACAGATCCCTCAATCTTTCACAATTCCACTGATATCTTCATTTCAAAATCTATTCAATCGCATTATTCACTCATTTTCCAGTAATTGACTCTCAGTATGTTCAAAAGATCGAATGCATGTGTAAATTTCAAACGACCTATTGACCGAAGCCGTCATGAAGTGGCTGAAGCTAATGCTCTTATAATGGAATTCGAATGAACGTTCAAGCAATGAAATACACAAATCAATCATACATCTCGCATAATCAAAAAGTCTTAAAAATTCCGTTTCGATGTTCTGTTCATTTTTCTCAACTTCCGCTTCCATATTCTGTGTTTCGGAACGTCGATGCTTGTCCACGCGTTGACCATGCAACTTGAATGGCAACAAGAAGTTCAACTTCGGTTTTATCTGAATATTATCGATGTTGGTCTACACCACAATTCACATTTGAGACATCGTATCAATTTTGATTTGCTGCATTGAAAGTATCAAATCAACAAGTGATCTTACTGTAAAATAATGAGTACTTTTACAATAATTCAGCTTATCAAATCTTGATAGAGTACCATTCGTTCGAGTAGATCCTCGCCATGATACGATACCGGCCTTGAAGGGTTCTTGTTGGTCACTCCGCAGAGTTGTAGTCTCATTCGCTCGATCTGAACACTTCCATAAAATATTATCAAATACCGTAACAAAACTTCCTAATCAAACAGCTATTGACTTACCTGTGCATGAGTAATCAGTAAGGATGACTGAGCCTGCAACAGTTCAAGATCCGCTCGACTTGCATGCGCTGCCTTATCGATCAACGACGTTCGCAACTGACTTATCTGATAAATGCAATTTGGTATTATAATTCAAAGATATGATTCCAGATAATCCTCAAAATTGAAGATCCAAATTTCATCAATGGCACAATTAGATACCATATCGGGTAAAGCGACCGATAAATTTAATTGTGTACCTTTCGAACAATGCCCATAGTGAACGAATAGAGTGCATCATAGGAAGGCATGATTTCCAGTAATTGTCTGATATGCTTATCTTGTATGGATAACTCTGAAAGTTGAATAAAATTTCAATAAATTGCAAAAATGTTTTCATTTGATCACTGAAATCACGGATTATGATCTACTCACAATCAGAGGAAAAAGCAGCAAAAGTTTCGTCCAGTCAAATCTGCTATTTTCATCTCATTATCCAGATGAAAATTACTAGAATAGTAATTTCTAGTGATAAACTAGCACCCTCCGATAAATTTTTTTTCTCAAGTAATGTAATGTAGGACAAATCAAAGAATTGGTTCCAAAGAGTCTCCGCCGATTACGAATCTGCAACGATGGAAACAAGGAAAGGAGCATTTCTTAAATGAAGTTTCTGCGGCACTAACCAGATGCTCGAAGCTGTAGAAGTGAGAAATTCTCTCGCTGCAAGCGTTCCACTTGTTCCAAACAAGACTGGTATGCAGTTTGTTCTCGCAACGACGAATTGATCGCCTGAAACCACAAAACAAAAAGTAACGAAGAGTTTTCAAATCGTTCAAAACCCTCAAAGAAAACCCTCTCAATTAAGGGGAAATGTTGCAAATTCGCCCAAAATCTAACCGCTTGCTGATTTCTCAAAGCCTCTGATTTTGCAATTTGCAGATCTTCTTCGAAATGCCGTAATTTTTCCTCGACAGTGCTCATCACAGTCGATGGTCCAGCTATGAGGCGTTCCGTCAGTGACAATCGCTCAAGTTGGGCGTTTAGATGGCATCGATTTTGAAGGGATTCCATCTGAATACATTGCAAACTTCAATAAATCCTTTCGAAGTCCACGCAGATTTCAGCGAATTCTTAAGATAGTTCAATTCGAAATTCTAATAGAATGTCAGAACGACCACATACCTGCTTTTGTAGTTTACTGACTTGTGTAGTTAGTTTCGAGTGCTGCATTGATTTCTCACGCAGTTGTTCTATCAAACGATTATTCCTGGCTCTCATCATTGTTAACTCATTCCTGATCACTTCGTTATCATCTCGAACCGCACGACTTTCCACTCGCTGATTCCGTATTGATTCTGGAAATAAGTCACAGTCTTACTCAGTTCCATCACCAAATACCGATATCCTGACAAATGCTAGCTTTTCGTGCGACTAACAACCAAATCGAAATAAATTCTGATCTATAACTCATTGAAAACAGATCGTCACGTTATCACGAAATTTTTGTTATTTAAGGATTTCAGTTAAAATTCCTTCACGAGAGGACAGAATGTTTTGGCTGTTGATCTTGTGTTGTGTGCTTAGGAAGGTGACATGAAAAGTTTTGACGAGAGAAACCAACCAGGTTCGAGGAATGGAGTGTTTGGTTTGGCGGGGGATCGCGATCGTGAAACTGAGCGATTCTCATCCTCATCGTCATCACTTTCATCGAAACAACGAGGCGATGTTCGACTCTGCAATCATCGATGCATTGTTCGCATCAAATCAAAGTCAAATGTTTCCTTGATGCTCAATGCTCGATATGAGATACCCATATAGTGAAGATGTTCACGAATAATTCGTTAATAATTGGAATGTATTGTCAACACTCTACTACCATTATGGAATACAGCTCAGAATTCAGCTAATCGTAAGATATAAAAGGTTACGTGTCGCATTGGTTTGTATTGCTTCGGGGTTTGTAAGAGCGATAGCTTTTTGTGTTGTTCAATCGGCCGGTGTTGCATTGGCTGTTGATCATAGTGTTGGATCGATATTGACGTTTTACTGCTATATGAAGATGGTGGTTGTCGTTTCTCTGCATAATCGAAAATTTTGGTAAAAACCTATTGAAATATGTAAAAATTTGCAAAATCGTCGGGAAAATCTGCTGAAACTTCCGGAAAAATTTAACTGAGAAGCTGAAAATTCACCAATTTTCTGATTTTGTTCTCCGGACGATTGTATTGAGTCACTTTCGCTGATTTTTCGCTTCCGTTTTTTGATAGACGTTCTGGCTGGAGGTAGTTCTCGGTGCTTAACGCACACTTCACGTTCTTTTTTCTTCTTCTTCAGGCCAATCAATTCCAGAAAACTCGATCGACTCGATGCTTAAGAAGTATTATCATCTCATCTGATCTCTTCTCAACCCGTAACCTACACATTGTCTAATCTTTGTAATTTCAAGTAAACCTAATCCGTTCATAGTCCAATGATGCATATTACGCGGATAATTCCTTCACAACACCTAATCATATCTCAATATGTTTGGTAACAAAACGACTTTAGGCAACATTCATATCAATGCGACATTCAAAACTGACATTAAAAACTCAGTACGTATGCGGTGACAAATGGCGTTGACCTGCGTCTATTAAGAATGCGATCATACACGATTATTGACTAGTATTGAAGTGATTAGATTAAGAATGTACTCATGTTCTCGGAATGGTCCCTTGAAGATGCAGATGACGGGCTGGTATGCTCGGAGATTGAGGAGATCTCAGATCGTCGGGTCATTGGTCTACTGCCTCGACCAGGTGACCTGCGGCCACCTAGTTCCGGAAGGGCTACCTGAATTAGCGATTCGGCTTATTCGCGAGGAAATCGGTGTTAAAAGTTTAAGAAAAATTCGTGATCATACAATAAGATATGGTCTTCACATGGTCGGTTCTGAGTGTTATCTTCATGAATTCGAACTGTTCAAAGCGATGATGCAGGCAATGATCAATCTATTAGCATGAGGAAAGCGAGTAATCCAATGACAAAAACTGAGGAGAGCTATGAAAATCACAAATGCACAGCATCTCAAAAATAATAATTCTATTCGCTCCATTCAATGCATTCTCGAAAATGTGAAAATTCACCTCCGAAAAAACGGATTGCTCAGCATCAGAATCCGACATTTCCGGCAGAACAAGTGGAGGAGCGCAGTTGGTGCTGCGACGACTCGCTGACGAGGTTGCACAACGACGGAATTCCGAGAAATCCGACGACAAATCAGTGGAATATGAGCTGGTCGTTAGACTTTCCTGAATTAAAACTGAGTTTTGCATCACATTTTATCATCATCAAAACATCATTGCGTTTAGTTTTTATCAGCAACCACAAAACGTTGACCTCTCAATTTTGGGCGATTCTCTTTTATTAGAATACTTCATATTGGTTCATGAAAACACTATTCATTCATGAGTTTCTCGTCTAGTTTTTCAAATACGATTCTTGTTTCCATATGTTGTGGGTACCATTTCGAAGTCACCTGTATGCTACCAGTAAATCGTATATTCTACGGAATTTGAAACCACCCATGGAAGAGTTTTCAGGGCTTGAATACCAGAATTCATAATAGTTAACTGATGAACACATTTGACCAGCAATGGTCGAACAGACGATGATCAAAAAAGTACGCAAGGAATGGAAACTTCGTTGTACCGAGAAAAATTGCGCAGAAGAGAAAAACGAATTGACAGGAAACAATAACAGTACATTAGGAAATGTAAGAGAAGGATTGAAACAATTCCGAAAAGAATGATTAGTCTCATAAGGGCATCTAAATTTCTATACTCAACTTGAATCAACGCATAATCCTGAGGATGTGAATGAAATTCATGGATATTTCATCAAATCTCAGCAGAACTTTTACAACAACCGACACTTTTCGAATGATATCTTATCAACACTAAACTATGGAACTCGAATTTACCTTAATTTCTATCGAAAATTACCACATAAAATTCAGCAATCCACTAAAATTAAAGTTTTATGAGTATACTCCGAGCAGAGAGAATGTGACATTCTGAAGCGCTATTCAAAGAACTGATGAACACTGAGAGATAAATAAGTGGTGATTCTTCGGTCGTAAGCCAAAGGGCATAAATGTGATGTAAATAGGAATATAATTGAATTAGGGATGATTCTGAGTGGAATGCAACGAGATGAAATTACAAAGTTACAATGGAATCATCAATATACAACTGATTACTTCCTATCTTTTCAGTGTAATTATTGATATATAACTCGGATATACGTTTGTATATCTGAGTCCTTCCGATACAGACACATCACCAATTTATCATTCAGATCTCTCCAAAAACACAACGCCTACAGCTAGTTGGCTTTTAGCTAGATGCAAGTCTCAGATAACAATGAGTAAGGCTAATTGCAGTTCATTGCAGATTAGCTTTTTATTGCCCGGCAATTGTTTGCAGAGAAAAGGCAGAGCAAAAAACCCCAGAAAAAACATTGTGAAATAGCTTTAAGAATCAATCGAGAGAAAAAATGAAAAGATACAATTGGGAAAGCTCACGGAAATCAGTCACCAAAAGACTGTGATAGAACGATGAGATTCACTTGCGGTTCTGTGGTTTTACTTGCACTGATAACGTCAACAGATCGAAGTCAACTGATTGTGAGTAAAACATCAAAGGAATTGAAATGCTGCTGTGCATTTATTCCAATTTGTTGTTTCGTTTATGATTGTATTTGCGAACAATTCAAAGTAGCATCAGCTTATAATTGCACATTGTTTCAACTTCCGAAACAAAGTTTTCATTGAATATTCCTCATATAAATCACATTTTACGACCCAATAACATTTCACTCTGATGTAGGTCCAGGAACATTTTCATTATTGCAAAACAAACTAGTCATTGAACTTGTTCTTACAGCTTTTAGTTGAATAATTTGCATTTTAAAACACAGAATTTTCAATTGGGTGTAGATCACTTCAAATTTTACGCTTCAACATTTCAGAACAAAAAATTTCACTCAAGATCTGATAAAATTAGGCGATTTTCAGGCATTTCAAGCTGGTAGTCGTTAATTTCATTCTCTCAGAGCGTAGCTAACCTCCGAATTATTCATCTCATCAAACTCAAATCAGTAATTGTCAAAAAATGTGAACAGATAAAAGGGATAGATGAAACAGATGAGATTTCTTATAATTGTGTAATCAGCGAGATTTGACAGAAGTAAATGTTGCAGTCAAACTCGATCAGTGCAGTAAGAAAGCATAAGAAATACTGCGTAAAACAAATAGTTCTAATGCATTCAGTTGTATATCATTAAACAATATCAGCTATTATATTAAACTACTTTGTCTTTGACATCAATCAGCTAACTGCAACAATAACAATATTCTTTGATATATCTCTGAGATAGATAGAGCGGAGTGAGAAGAAGCACAAAGCAGCACGTAAAATGCATTCATGAGGTACCCGAAGCACCCGCCAGAGTTTTAACTCCATCCTTGTAAGCCTGAGTCCTCATTGGCACATGCTTGAAAGGAAGAATTTCATTAACTTGCTTCTATGATCATTTCTGCAGTTTAATTTCTTCATTCGGTTTAATTTTCACTGAAATTCGATAACGAAATGAAAGAGCAGTGCAATTTTCGTATTGTTGGTGTGCAAATTGATCGTAAATCACTATCACTAATTCGAAAGCTCAACTGAAATCGAGCTTCAAGCCTAATTCCATCTCAGGCAGGTAAAGGTGAAACTCTTATAGGTGTTGCGTGTACTTTCAACAGCTTTTCTAGTTCACCAAAACTTCTTTAGCTTATCCGTTTCGAATCACAGTGGCGCCATCTCGCGACAGAATTAGCAGATCTTAACTGATTTCCGTTGAACTTTTGAAATGTTGATTTACGATCAGTTTGCACAATGAAAATGCGAAAATTACATTGCTCTTCTATTTTGTTCTCGAATTTCTTCGAAACATGATGCAATTAAAGAAATTAAACTGCAGAAATGATCAAAAAGTCAGAAACAAGTTGATGAAATGAATAAGTGGATAACTGTCGAATGGGGATTCGTGCTTGAGAGAATATAACTGGCTTCATTCTATACCATAAAATCCTGAGAATTTTTTGGCTTCTTGGCTGAACTTGATTGTAATGATGGAAAATCTGATGAATGCAAGTGAATAATGGCAAACAATAATGTATTGCTGCTTTGCAGAAGATTAATTGTTCAAATTGTGAATTTAATTTTAAGCAATAGTATAAATCACAAATGGATGAGCTGATGGATGCGCATTTCTCTCCAAAGAAGAAATTTCACTCTGTGAAACGCACAACTTTCGCACATATTGCAGAATGTCCTCTATGTAATGATTTTTCAAAATTATGCTTTTCCTTAGCAAGTTGAGCGTGAAAGTGCCTTGAAAATGATATTCTCCGTACTGCCATATTGGGCAGATTTCTGGGAACCATAAATTAATCCAAAGGCACTTGAAACGACATTCTTTTGTTTTTGTTTTCTTTTGTTTTTTTTGCAACGATTCGCTCATTAAGCTGTTGGCAAAAACATAGCATTTCATTGTAACAATTTTTCGTCAAAGATTTCTCACAAATTCTGCGTCTCATTGTAACTATTCGAAAATTACGATTTGACTACTTTATATTTTAGCTGATGAATGACCTATGGAACGGACATAAATCTCAATCGAGAGCACTCGCCTAGCGATGTGTACGTTTGGGAGACAATTGGTAACATTTAGTGCAGAGATCCACACGTTGAGGTTGTGCTGATCGAAAAACTTGATGTTTTGAGAATTGTTGCTCGATCCAGTTAATCTCCCAAAGTTACACACAACGGATATCAATTGGTAGCTTTGGTCTCAATCAACGACAAAACATCCGACTCATTGTTGAATTCATGTTTTTGTGCCATAGAGTGAATTCATGAATTTTGAGTGAGCTCATGTTTCTGACTAATTAACGATTCATTGAATGGTTAGAGCTAGGTGGCATAATCGAATGACTATGGCAAACTCAGAAATATAGGTAGAACATTGAAAATGTGGCTTTTGCGTCGATAACCTATCAACTCTTCCGATAGCGAAGAAACTTCGTGTGGTTAGTGTGCAAAACTCAGTAAATAAATGGCTTGAAAATGATACAAAACAGTGACCAACCTTATGCGTTGGACTCGAAAGTCTTTCTCGAGCGCCGCATCGAATCTCAGTTTGATTGCATCGTCGTCCCATCAGTCTTGGTATAATCCCAGCCCTACTACCAGCATCTAAAAGCGCCCCAACCCGATGAACAACTCCACGTCTTGGCTCAATAACTGCACTCAGCCGATTTCTCAATTTACGATTCTCACGTCTCAGTTCACCAATTTCTCCAACCAAACTGCATAACGCACCTGAACTTATGTTGAAACTTTCCCGATCATACTTTCATATCATGAATCCATAATTTTATTTCACTTCTATTCTAGATTATATAACACCTTCTTAAAACGTATGAATTCCCGACAATTTTCATAGTATCTCGATAAAATGTCACTTGGTCGAATGCAGCTGAACTTTTACCGAAGAAAAATTTATTAATTACTTACACTTAGTAGTGACAAGATCGATAGCTAGTGCTAATAGCTACCGGTACTAATGAAACTAAAATCAAACTAGTGAAAAGTTAACTGAAGTTGTTAAAATTCAAAGGACCTGACATCAAATGGATAACATCAAAGCTAGCTAACGGATGAGATTAATGATGCGATGAAATCGAGAAGAGAAAAGTTCAAAAGAACGAAAGAGGAAATTGAAGTGGATCTGTATGATGTGATAGTGTTATGATAGTAATACATTAAAATGATTTGATGATCACGATAAAAGCAATCGTTATTTATGATCGTCGCAGATCACGTCTTAATCACTCCGATTAATTATCATTCGGCCACTTAAAAACACTGACGAAACATCACCTGCATACAACCATTGGAAACAGTATAATCTATGAATCAGAAATAAGGAACTGAATGAAGGAAGTGGATGATTTTTTTTGTTGACATTCACAACCGAGAGAATTCTTTCCTTATGGCACTGTAGCACAAAACGAATCGTAATTATCGTCAACCAGATGGTGTGAAACCATCTCATCTACATAAGTCTTTCATTAAAAGGCTTTGTGAGAATTCGATCAAAATGTTTGTGCATTATATTTGCATTAATAAATTATGAATCATACGTCGTCTTTCATGTCATCATTTCAAGTGTATTTGTGAGCAAAACTGCCAAACAACTCATTTGTATAATTGCTATTCGCAATGCCGTAATGATGCTTTTTATGTGATACCATTATTCATAAGATACCAATTAATATTTGATAAGCGTAACTCATTTCGTGGATACACAATATTTCGATCACTAATGGACAACGCGAACAATCCATTTGTATTCAGTAGATGGAATTTTTTTTTCTTGATGATTTATTAGTGATTTATGGGTTTGATCGTTAATTGATCAACAACTCACCCAGCACTGGAGCTTCATCACACAGAGACGATCGTTGAGAAGCTTGAGCTTGCATATCGTCCAATTCACGCAGGAATTCATCCTCTTCGTGCTCATATCTGCAATTCAGATTGTTCCAGTGGCAACATCTTCTATCGTGAGAAGCACATGTGTGGAACATGTGCTCGACACGATGCACTTTGAGCATCTGATGCCACTTGGTTCAAAGCAAGTCTCCCATAAAAGCCAATCTTTATTGTCCGAACAACCCGTTTGCAACCAACTCAATGATACTTAATGACTCTTAGTTATTGCTCTCCATTGTATTCTTCAATCAGATTAGAGCACATATACAGCACATCAATATGTTTTTGAATAAAAAGCATCAAAAAACTGTTGTGAACATAATTATGCTGTTGGATCGTGTGCATTTTATGAGACAATTCAGTAGAATTATGGAACAATTCAGCAGAATTATTAGTTTTATTAGAATTATGGATAAAAAGCTGCAGCAATGAGTTGAGTTTTATTGCTTTTTTTTCAGTATTTCTTCAAACTGTCTGTACCAAACATGATAATATCACGTGATATTTTCTCCCAAAAAGTTTCCTCCAATCATATTCTCAAGCAAAAGTGGATAAAGATTGTGACGGTGTGGTGCTAAAAGTTTACAACATCGAGAGAACTGTGTGAATGAACTCAGCCCTGGCCGGTGTTCGCAATAATCGCACAGAAAGCCATATGATATCCTCTGCTCATTCTGCATTCGAAACAGCTGTTGTTTTTAGTTTATTAGTTTAGTGGTGATATGGTTTGAGAGGAGGTTATATTCATTTGTTTTCTGAGAAATCACATTTGCTGAAGAACATTTCGTCAAAATTTATATTGCACATATTCAGTCATGTTCGTTGGATTCTCAACGATATTACTTTTTTCGATAGTGAATTCTCGAAATTATTAATTTTTTGTTCAATACTAAGCAGGAATTTCTGCCACAATGACCAAACTCCATGAGGAGATCAAAATTTCGATGGTGCATCATTAATGATAGGGCAAATAGGCATTGCAAATGAATGATGCGATTCAGAGTAAAGTGCGATTAGTTTGAGATATGAGAATTCATTCACCAAATAGTAATTAATAATATATAAGGAGCCGGAAGCTACATCAACAAAGTTTCAGAATTAAAGAAAATTTCGGGATATTCGGAATGATATTTTCGATAACTATTGAAATCAGGAAATCAGAGTCGTTTGACTATCAGAATCTTTATTTTCAGAACACCACAATACCGTCCATGTTCCTTCTTCACAAATAAAAATGAAATAACTGCGAAAAACCAAAACTTCGACATAATTCTTTTCAGAAGCAAATGAAAGAAAGAATATTCACGTCAGGATATGCATTTTTCTACAAGAAAGGCAACGAAAAACGAAAGAACCCATCATTAAAACTCCTCCAAAAAATTAAATTTCCTACCTCGCAATAATTTTCTGGATCAAATTCGGATCATTGTTGACCGCCGTCGTGGCCTCCTCAGGCATCCTTCACGCAGTTTTGATGCTATCTGATGACCTGATAGCCTGTGGATCAATAGGTGAAGGGAGAGATGAATAAAACGATAAACAAAAGATCTAGTGAACAACAAGTATGCACCAAACAAATGGCTAAAGGGATAAGCACAACGTATTACTGGTCACTCTTCCGATCTTAGGACATTTGAGTAGCCTTTAGGCTTTCAGTTACTTGTTCGGATATTCCTCCTCAGATTTTGTGTTTCACCTACTTCAGAGTGTATCTTAGAGGGACAACAACATTATGAACTGCTGCAATTCTAGCTATCAACGATTCACTACCGCTTAACCAAAGAATCTATTCCTCAGCCTGTCTTGTGAAGATGATTACCAGTCACCACTCAAAGGCTCGTATGATGCAATGATGATCTTAGAATAATATTTTAAGACATTTTAAGACACCTTCTTAAAGAAAAATATCTTCTTAGGAGGGTAGTGAATGTGTGTAGTTAATGCCTATGTGTTTATCACACTTATAGCATATCGCTTTCATCTGGTGTTCACATATGATGCGCCCATATATTCCATATTGTGCCTTTTTATTTAATGTTCTCTATACAAACGCATTCATATCCATATCAATATTGGCCACGCAGTTGATAGATCACGTTACCTTCCTGTTGTTGCGCCCGTTTCAGCTGAGCCTGGATGCTCAACGATCAACTGAACGGCTGTCAGAATCGGCATCCGCACAGCTCATCAGGCCACATTACACCGCGTCATAACGTATCCCATCAGCCCTTTCATCAAGCCATGATAGAACTGAATGGTGAATATGTGCAAACACCACAACTATCAGAATCTTTCTTTTCAGATCACCACAGTACCGTCCATGTTCCTACTTCACAAATAAAAATGAAACAACTATGAAAAACCAAAACTCCGACAGATTTCTTTTCAGAAGCAACTGAAAGAAAGAATATTCACGTCAGGATGTGTATTTTCTGTAGAAGAAAGGCAGCGAAAAACGGAAATATATGTATTGGACACGATGGTACCTATCAAGTTCGTAGAATTCCGCAAGAGCAGTGCCCTAAGACACAGCCCCAGAGAGGAGAAACACTGATGAAGTCGCCTTATTGGCATTCTGCAGCAATAAACAACATATCAACATCAATATGCCATCTTTAATGATTATTTGATACATTGCATTTCAATCATATTAACTTTCCGACTTCTTCGTCCGAAATTGAAGGCGCTATCATACTGAAATTCATTTTATCCATCCTTCAGGGTCAATCAATTCAGATAGTGCGCAGACTTGCGCAAGAGTAATACCTTAAGACACAGCTGCATCGATCGCGGGCCGATCACGCATAATTAAACGATTGAACGGGAAGAGTAGTGAGAAGATTGGAGATGACTAAGTTTGTAGAATTCCGAAAGTGGAACCCCATGACTTGTGGTTGTTTGGTCTTCTTCAATAATGGATTGAGCTTCAAGAATATGAGAACTGGGGAGAATTCTTCTCGGGTAGTTCACTCGCTACAATTCTCAATGGTAATGCTGGTTTCAATGATAGCTATCATTTCAGTGGTACTGCTGCGATCAGATGTGCTCTTAATCAACTGATTAGATTCATCTTCTCTCAGAAATTTTACTTATGTCCAACGTTTGTTGTGCACTAATGTAATACGTTTAAAAGTGTCATCCTAATAGGTTTTGGTATAATTATACCGTCATTCCCACTTCGCCTGCAAACTCTTCAAGTGGTCAACTGAGCTCACTGAAATTGGCGATTGTGTCGGTTCGGTGACGATTACAACGTGTCCAAAGTAAGGGAAAAAGGCTGATTGTCAGCATAAGGTTGCTAATTAAGTGGAGGACATAAGTTCGAAAAGTTCTCTTGGTGGGCGTATTCAACCCAATGAAATCAATAGATCAGATTCATTTCTTCTTGCAGAAGCTTACTTGGGTGCAGAGTTTACTGCGCATTGACGTACTAAAATAAGAATATTGTCGTTGCCAGTATAATTTTACTATTTAATATTACCGTTATTCAATGTTCTTGATAAGGTCATAAGCATTAAGCTAGGGTTTTGTTTCAGCTTTATGCATACGGAATGATATTCATTCTAATTCATTGTACAATAATTTTGCCTCATTGCATCGAAGGTTGGGTATATTACAAATGACTTCAACAGTTCTTTAGCGTTGTGGACCGTAAATGGAATTTACAAGAAGCTACTAGAAATGAATTGTTTGTGCAGTGTCTTATTTCATCTCCGAAAAATCCTGCCAATGACTCATTTTTTCGAAGGTATATCTTTCGGAGATAAATTGGACGAAAACTGAATTGTGTTTCAAATTTGCGAATAGAAATATAAAATTATGGGAGGAGAGGGGGAAGGGGACTCTGCATCAATGCGCTGTGATAGTTAGCGCTGCTGGAGGACAGACGTGTAACCATAAGGTGGTACTGCTTTAATGTCGTTGTGTGAAAGTGGGCTGTTTTGCCGGTTTTTGCACGATCTTTAAAATTTTTTTGTTGGTGTTCATCGGTAATATCTCTCAATTTCTGGCTATTTCATGTTGAGAATTAAATGACCGTAAATGATGGTGTGTAAAATGATGACAAAGTTTTCACACTGTAGTTTTGTCTGCAGCATGCATTTCCTTTAGATTTCGAGTAGTCGTGGAAGAGCTTTGATTAAAAGGTAGCGATTCATTGCTCGATTTCATTACCCTCATGTTTCGATTTGTTTTGCATTCATTTTTTGCGAAAATCAAACGATGAATGTTGGTTTTGTTTTAGTTGAAATATTTGATACTTGACAAGAATATGGAGCACTGAACATTGAACATGTGTGATGAAATCAACAATGAATTTTTTTCGAGTGCAAAGTCCACAGAACAATGATTGACGGTCGAATTCCAAAGGAGACATAGCGATGCATTCAAGAAAATGTTGTGAGCACTATAAAAGGACGAGTCTTTGATTGGAGCAGTCATTGAATGTTATTTCTGAATCATATTTCATATTTCCTTGTTGTAACAGTGCCTCCTTCCATCCTTTTTTCATCTTCTGAGAATGGGTTCATCATTTTCACGTATGGCAGTTTGTGTATTCCTCCTTTGTTTATTAACACTATCAACTGCAAGCAATGGGTGGCGGGAGAAAAGGGATCAGATTCCTTTGAAGAAACGAAATGACGAAGGTAATATTTGCTATGAGCAATTTGTTTGACTTCTAAAAGTGATAGAAGTATTGAAGTGTTCCTGTATCATCCACGAAATCGCCATCATTACCAGCATCATCGGAGATTGTTTTGCGTTATTTTTTACAATGAAAGCAAAGTGCTTTCAAGGCATTTATTTATTTGCTTATTTAATCAGCAAATCCAATTCATTACGAGTTTGTGCCTCTCTGTTATTACCAATATCACATTTTTCCTTCGTTGGCATTCTTCTTTCCCCGCAGCTAACGATAATAGCGTTGGGAATGACCTGTCTTGATGAAATTCTAACTCGGGCATTCAAGATATGGCGATGGCAATTCGATCTGTTCTCCGTGCACATCGATCAACTGAAGGAAATGGGTGGCTGGAGAAAAGGGATCAGATTACTTTGAAGAAACGAAATGACGAATGTAATATTTGCTATGAGCAGTTTGTTTGATTTCTAAAAGTGATAGAAATGTTGAAGTGTTCCTATCTCATCCACGAAACCGCCATCATTACCACCATCATCGGAGATAGTTTTGCGTTAGTTTTTACAATGAAAGCAAGATGCTTTCAATGCATTTATTTATTTGCTTATTTAATCAGCAAATCCAACTCATTACGAGTTTGTGCCTCTCTGTTATTACCAATATCACATTTTTCCTTTCTTGTCATTCTTCTTTCCTCGCAGCTAACGATAATAGCGTCGGGAATGATCTGTCCTGATGAGATTCTAACTCGGGCTTTCAAGGTATGGCGATTGGCAATTCGAGCTGTTCGAAAATAGACTATTCATGACAGTGCACCTTCTAATCCAGTGCGCTCTACAATGCGAAAAATACATATTATATTTTATGACACAAAACGAAAGTAATGAAAAAAATAGACAAACAAAACAATTTATAATTATCACAATATTAGCAATTACGCGCAATGAATAGAGAAATGAGACCGTTTGATGATAATACTGCGTTCTAATGGCAACAATAAAATAACTTCGCGTGCAAACGTTGATGCAATTAATTTGCGTTTTGTTTCGTTGTTCATACGAACTTTCCCAAGTGAAACACTGAGTTAGATCTAAAAACTTGACCCACCGGACATGACGGGAATGGTATGTTTATTTTAACGTGGCATTTCAATTTCTGATGTTATCGCTGACATTTGTCACGTCTACAATCAAAAAATTTGGATGTTGGAAAGATACTAAAACATTTAGATTGAATTAAAGGAAGATGAAAATAAATGCAACAGAACACATAAAACAGAAATAAAATGAAATGAAAAAGGAAATGGAATGATATGATCTTGTGATGGTCGGTGATAAAGAACTGGTGATCGGTGCAACTGTTTTTACGTTAGATGATTCCTGATTATTGCACGACTCTCTCAAAATCGTGTTCGGAACAAAGAAATTTCCATGAATTATTTGTCAGTTGGAACTTGTTTTGCAGCTGCACAGTTTTCCTTACTTGATCGTCCAGCCGAGGCTGTAAAAACAGAGCAAACAAAAAATTGATGAGTCGTCGATGTATTAAACTTTTGCAATGAGCAAAATGGAATGAACACATTCATCGGCGAAAAATATCTGGAAAATCGAGAAAAATTCATCTTTCACGTGCTCGATCAGGTAATCAAGATATGCATGCACGCTTTTCACCAAACACGCGTGATAATAATGACTAGTAATGGCATCCGGCCGGTGTTCGGTCGGAATTCCGAGATTAGGATTCTGAACGAACACCTTTGAAGTTCGGTTGGACTTCCGAAAATCGTGTTCTCAAAATATGAATTCGGTCAGATTCTGGCCGAGGAATTCCGAAATTTAGTCGGAATTCTAAATGTTGAAATGTTTAAAAGTCAATTTGGTCCGATTTCGACCGAAGTGAAATTTCGTTCGGATGCCATCACTAATAATGACCATAATCGCCGTTTTAAATAATCTGATACAAACGTGACATTAACAATGAAACACAGAAATAGTCAAAAAAATAATTATAATTATTATGATGTCGTTAATGATTACACCGATCAGAATTTATGGGGAATTTTCGTTTTTGTTCGACCGAACAGATTGGTTTTTTTCAATTGATTTCATTTGTATGAGTGTTGACGATTTGCGGTGTTGTTTTTGAGATGAAGAGAAGGGCGATGAAGTGCTTAAGAGGGAACTCTTTTGGGTGCTTTGAGAACGGTTTAGGGTGATGTCTCTGACGAGTAACCGAGATCGCTTCGTGCACAACAGTGAGTCAATCCACGATTGCAGAGTGATGAAGAACTTTCGTCTGCAATGCAAATTACGACTTGAGATCGGTTAGAGGAACATTTCATTCGTCAAGATTGACATTTATATTGGTTTATAACTCATATTATTCTTATTGCTCTAAATATTATTCTAACGACGTTCTTTTACGAAAAATCATTAAGAAACTGATGTATTGTTTATCCATAAATTACAACTCCATTCAAAACAATGTTTAGAGTTTATTTTGGAGGATTTTCCAGTCAAACATCTTCAATTTTTTGAAAATTTGTTTTGATATTAGGATTAATATTAATGTTGTCAGTATTAATGCACTTATGTCATAATTTTTACTTCTCTCGCGGATTGTGCTTCTGTCATGACTATTACTTCTCTCGTCAGTGTCTTGAATTGAAAAAAAAAGAATAAATAAAGCGACAATAGTAATACTGACGATACCTAAACGAAATGCTTGTCAAGCAAAATAGCACAACGTTGAGCATTTTGCCAGTGAGTACGAGAAAATTGGTGATTGATGAGACGGTTGCGAATGCTTGAGTTTTTGCATCGTTGATCAATTTCTCGTAAAGGAACAGCAGGGCAGATGGCATTTGCGTAATGGTAAAACATGAGATAATGGCAACAACCGTGATGGTCATCTTGCGCTCTTGTTCATGCACTGACGAGATACCGTTCGTTGAGACACTCGTCGACTTTATCACCAGTTCCTGAACTTTGATTAATGTTGCGTAGATGTATAATCGGAATGCAATGATATTATTCATTATTATCGTTTTTGTTAGTATTGATGTGGCTTCACCTTGCTACTGAACTGAAGCACTGTTCTTGGAGCTATTTTTGCTTTCTATCATGAGTTCCTGAATTCGCTTATTTTAGTTTGTTAGACATTTGATTGTGAATTCATGAAGATATGGTGTGTTGATCGTGCAGATCAGCTCAAATGGATGGATATTTGAGCTGATTCAACGCGCGATAGTTTATGACGCTGAGGTGATAAGTTTCATGTAAACAAAGCGAATTTCTTCGTAAGATTTTATGGGAACAAATAAACTCGAATTTGAAGCTCAAAGCGTAAGTCTGAGCTCGATGTTCGCATAATAGTGTTCAGTTAAACAACAGGATCACTACGATTTTGCATGCTAGATTATTTGATCATTACATCGATATTTTTTTATTACATAATGCGATGATCGTTGGTTTTCGAGAAGCATTTTTTGGGCGAAAACAGGTTTTTCCAATGAAACATGTCAAGTGATTGATCGGAAATACCATCGGTGTTATATATCACCACTGCACTGATTATGGTAACCTTCACAGTTATATTTCACTTTATTCTTTATGTTATTGTTATGGCACCGATGCCAGTCTTATCAGCTATTCCGCTTCTTTTTAGCATTTCTTCTTATTCTTTCCATTTCAGCTTCCTTATTGTTGCAGTTACTTTTGGTGTTTTAACTGTCGTTCTGTTATTGTCACCTTCGCTCTCATCACTATTATGATTTATTGCCTATCACGGTCATTATTTTTATCATTATCACAACTCCACCCGCTGGGAGTATACTCGAATATTCACATGACTTTGTTGAAAAATCATGTTTTTTACCTGAGTATTCCTTTGATGTAGTGATCTGATCAGTGATACATTCAAGACGGCCACCATAAAGACCGGTATAATAACCCCGAGCAGGGCGTTCGCTATGGTGCTTAGATTCACGTACGTAATGAATGAGTCGGTCGGAAGCGGTTCATTCGGGAATCCCAACTTGCTGAGATTCCATATAGCTGGTAGACAGTGCACATGCACTTGAGTCATATTGCAAAGCCAGATCAGAGTACATTTGTACGAGAAGTGATGATAACTGAAAGAATCTGATTTTTAAAAACTGCCTTCCGAGAATGAGATTGGAAATTTTAATTAAGATCTAACGATGGATAGCCGAGGATTCACATAGATGTGTTTTTGAAAATTTGTTCCGATAGTTTGATGGAATGAAAAATGAGAGAGTTCCTAGGGAAGTTCAAAAATTGAAAATAAAAATTTTCAGTTTTCAGGGGGGGGAGTCGATGGCGAGAATTTGATCAAATATTTGAGAGGTTATCGCATGAATTTATGATACCTTGTCAAAATCAACGTGGATAAAAATATGCCACCAATGAGCAGAACAGATTCGATTGTCTGGAAAAGAACACTATATCGATTTAGAAAGTTTTCTTAGGAATTTTTGCAAGAATTTCAGATTTTCAAAAAATTTTTTCGTTGAAAAATCAGGCGATCTAATTTGTTCGGTGATTCAAAATTTGAGGTAAACGAGAATTTACTGACATGATAGACTCTCAACGACCGGAATGGGAACTTTATAATTAGTAATCGTTCGATGGAAACTGCAAGAACAATCCTGAAAACTTTTGATTCACATTGAGGAGAAGTTCGGAATTTTTAGTTAAGCTCTTCAGTAAAATTTGTTGAAGGAATATCTCTTTTGTGCGAGATTTAAATCTGATTCAATGGGATAATTTGTCGATAATTGCGCATACAAACTGATTCGATCTCATATTTCAGAGATCATTCACGACAGAATGTTTATAATTTAATCAACTGAAATTATGAGTAGGCTATAGTTAGTCACTTTTTTGTTTTGTTCCTTTGATAGTCAGAACAAAGCCGAGTGACACATAACAGTTTCAATGCTTTACATAGAAATATAAATTAATGTCGAAATTTTGGACATTCATAAAACTATTGTTTTGTTGCATTATCAAAATGCATGAATATGATGTATTATTAATACTTGTGGCATTCATCAGTTAATTCCCTTTAATAGAGCATTAATCAAACAAATGAGTGGACAAACCAAATTGCAGCACACGAAAACCAATTTGCAACAGCGGCCAAATGAATCTTCGATGAACCGAAAATGATTCGAAACGTCATACTTGAGTAAAACGGTGAGAACGCTGCGAAACAAGTGGGAAGCATGAAGAAGAAAACAGCCATATCCGAGAATGCAAGCGCGGCTAGCAAATGATTCGCTCTGAAAAGAGAAATCTGAATTTTTTGGAAACGTCGATGGAACTGGAAGAGAAACGGTTTTTCTTTATAAAGGTACGAATGTTCCAGGAAGAGAATTATTGAACGAGAATTATCAACATATTCCAATATTTCAACGATTCCTCATTTGGAACAACAGAAATATTCGATGAATTTTCATGATTTCAATAGAATTCTGTCTATTTCCCAGAATTCAGTTCGAGGAAGCCATCATCGATTGCGTTGTTGGATGATGCTTGATCTGCTGAGTGCAGATCAATTGTTTACTTGATCATTCAATATTGTTGCTATACTTCCTGCAGAGTACAATTTCCGTACTGTATCTATAAGTCAGCGCTATTTCCGTACCGTATCTCTTGAGTACAACCGGACATAATGATTATCTCCAGTGTGCTATATTTACACAGTGGTTGTGCTTAAGCCAATGTCGTCATCTATCCTCTGATCAATGGCAACAGTTCAAATGTAAACGAATAGCCAACGTCAATTAGTTTTCATAACGAACATAAGCAATCAATCGGTGTTTGCCTCATCAGAATGCCGTAAACAAGCTCTTATCATTAATCCAAATTGCCTAATTAGTTCGATTGAGTGTACCCTAAGCCTGGGACCTCGAACCCAGCAAATCGTGTTTACCATTTATAAAAGTGTACTCTCATCGGAAAGCATTCATCCGCTAAATCATTTAATTTATGTGCAATTTCGTTAATGAAACCAAGAGAAAGTTCACAACAGTTGCAACTGAATGTAATTATAACTGATATTAGAAAATGAATTTTTGATGATGACATCATTTAATCAGCAGTAATACGTTTGTTCATGAACCATATGATTGAATTTTTCATATTAATAGCAGTAATGGCACATGTGATGGATACTGATGGTATTTATCATTATTATTATTGTTATTATTATTATTATTATTATTACTACTATTATTATATTATGATTATTATTATTGTTATTATTATTGTTATTATTATTATTATTGATGTTATTATTATTATTATTGTTATTATTATCGTCGTTATGTTGCTTTAATGAGATCATATGGCAGCAGACCTGTTTCGCATATGAGGACTGAGGAGGACGGAAAGTGTCAACGAATTGCCGACGGTAATGACGAGAAACTGCAACGGGAATGCATTCTGAAATTGAATTTATTCATCCTGCAAATGTTGCGTGAGCTGTAGTATAATCAGAGAAATTGTAACATTTTGACGGCACAGATCACTTGGAGAGTGGAAATGAGGATGAATGGAATACGCTTATCCGATTCGATTCAGTTGCAGAAAGGAGCATCCAGACGAATGACGAGCAAAAATGATTCGTTTGTAAATGAATTGTAAAATTTGATTCACAACGGATGAGTGCATTCATATTAACTAGTAATGAATGCAGACAGATGGAAATGCTATGGAACATTTTGATAGCCTCATTTTGCACTTATTCAAAATTGCAAATTGATTGCATTAATATAAATTCGCAATGTTGTTGAGTCTGACTAGTGAGTGTAATTAAAGTTATGGGACTGATACGCGTTGAAGTGTGAATTGCATTCATTTCATTCAGTAACAACACCGAAGCAGACACATCGTCAAATGGTGATAACAACCTTCTGCAAATAGTTACATTCCATGTGTTGTTGTTACGCGATATCATCGAGTTTAATCAACAATCGCACAGGACATATCATTAAAATTTTATTCGTTTTGTCATAAATTTAGTCTTTGATCTGGATGTGTTCTGGATATGTAACAATTCAAATACATTTAAGTAATAAAATTCAAGTTGAATTGAAAAGCTCAGAACGTTCGTTATATTCATGTTATTACTTTCACAACATTTTGACCAGCAGAATGAGCAGTAATATAATATTTTCAGTTGAGTGATCAGTGATTCAAGCATTGTGCTCTTTGTTGGACTAAGTGACATTTATGGGAATTTTACGCGAATTTTACGGCATATAGAATTGCTGCTGAGAGGAAGAATTCTCTATAGTAAAGTTCTTGCGCATTTATCTTTGTATGATTAGATCCGCTTTTAGCTGCTTTTTATTGTTTTTAGCTAGTCGGAGAGAGGCACTGTTTAATCAGCTTTATGCATTTCTATCCGTTTCAGTTGCACCTCTCTCGGTTTGTTCTCTTCGTATCAACTGGGTGATCAATCGTAATATCACGAAAGCAACACAAACCACCCCATTTATCCGTTCATTGTTCTCGTATTTTTTCATAATCCCCATCAGTCAAATGGACAAGCAGACAGCTTTCGATACCAAGATGTAACGTGATTCTATCGGTTAGTAAAAAGCATCGGGGACAAGGTTGGATATGAATCAAATGATGCGATGTTTTCTTCGCAGTACCTAATTTTTTGATCTTTCTAGCACACTTAACTGATTTTGCTGCGCCTGAACTGACGATGATCCGTGAAATTGTTGAGATATATTCATACGTTACTGAGTGAGCTGTTTGCTCATGATAAACATAAACCTGTTTATGTCTTCGAAACATTTTTCACTAAAAATTTTTGAGGTAAACAAGACGAAAACATAATAAAATGAAATGAATTAGAATTCGTATTTAGTTCTGATTGAGTCAATGGAAAAAGAAAATTTCAAAACAATCGATTTAGTGATATTGCTGCTGAAGACTATCTGATTCGTTTGATTTATTACGGTAATTGAGAAAATAAATGCTACTCAAACGTCAAGAACAATGCACGATGAAGTAAACAGATAAATGAATGAATTATGCGTTGCTTACGATTGCAAAATGCTAAAGAAACGTATTAACATACTTAAAATGAACCTTGTTCATCTCTGCTTAAAAACAAACACTCAGTGCAGTGCAATTGTTTTTTGAGTGTAATGTTTGCTGTCCGGAAGTGTGTTGTTTATGCTGGATGCTGCTAACACTATTGCCAAAACACTGTTTGCTTTTCATTAATTTCCGATGGAATTTCTTCATTCCCACTTGATTTCCTGAATGTTTCCAAGAAAGAAGAGCGTTTTTCAATGAGCACATTCTTGAGTGCTAGTTTACTAAGAATAAACAATTCCAAAGAAATATATTTGAATATTTCTCGGGTCTATTACTTGCTAACAAACAAAGGAACAATTCAAAGAAATGCATTGTTTTATCATGAATATTATGAAGATAGTTTGCATTCTTAAGAACATTTGAATAACTGATTAAGTCTCGAGAAGTTTCTTAATATTAATATCATTACTGCAGTTTTCGAGGAGAATTTCTCGTGCACAACAGTGACAGACTATGAATACATAATGAATACGCAGTGAATGTACTAAAAATAGATATAATTCAACTATGAACACACAGAAGTATCGTTGCAGATGCGACATTTAACTATGTTCATAGATGAATTAGCTGATGTTTGTTGTTTTTACGAAGGATTTGCAATGCAGTACAAAAAAAAAGAGCCCAAGAACGAATCTGCAACAGGAATGAAGGCACTTATCTTCGTGCGTAAATTTACAAATTCATCGCATTTATGTGTATGTATAAATGTGTTACTTAGTATCATTATACCATGACATGGGTTGCTATTTCAGCTGCTTTTTGAATAGTGAACTTCAAAAGTTGAGATGGATATAACAACAGCAAACAAATCTCGAAAACTCATGGTCGATATACATAAATCAAGAGAACAAAATCGGTATTTCTCTCAACGAGCATCGAATTTTTTTAAAACTGTTGCAACTTCTCCCTCGGGGAGTGAACAATTTGTACTTGTTGAAGAATATATGATGATGATGACGGAATGCGATAAAAATGAAATTCTTGTGAGAGCCTATAAAAGCGAGTGAAATCAAGAGCTTGGAGCAATAAATTTTCACCCAGACGAAGGATATTTCGACTCAGTATTGTTAGAAAAATGAGAGTTTGAAATATCAATCTACGGAGATCAAAACGAGAGAACGTGGAGTTGATATTGGCATCAAGCGCTGAAGTTTCATTATTTCAGTGTGGTTCTTAGCGGAATTTTGGAAGTTTTTGGAAATTTGAAAAAAAATTTTCCGAAACAACGGAGTTTCTTTCATTCTGTACACTGTCAACAGAAATTTTGAGAGTCTAATCACTCAAAATCTTGAGAATTTAATAAAGTTTTTATGACATTTAGCATATGAAAGCGTGCATCGATAAAGTGCTTGAACTTGAGCTTTCAATATCCCATCTGAGCAAATAATCGAAATCTGTCGAAAATTGAACAAACAAGTAATCTATGATGTTTCATCTAAATCCCTTCATAAGTACTCTTCAAGTTGAGCACCTGCATGACCATTTCGCTCTCTTAACTCATATTCTTGCATATAACCAATCAAATGACTTAATACGAAATGCGAAATAACGGATATGATATTCAAATTCATACAATGAATCTCAAAAGATCGCTCTTCTGCTATGATAAGAAGCATGGCAAGAAACAATAAGAAACCAGTTGCACACCTGATAGAGAATATTGTCAGCGGCTGCATTCAGCTGAAGATGTTTCAGGCATTTTTGATTCATTATCAAATGTGATAATGATTCAATCAAGAAAATTATCAAGCGGTTCGTTGGTTTATATTGTTGTTGTTGTTGTTGTGATCGACTGGAATAGTAATAATAACAATGGTGCTGATTGGTATAGCTGCACTTGCGGTTGATACAGCTGGAGTTCGAGTTTGTCTCGATGAAATCGTTGATGATATTTTTACCACCAGTAGTAGCCGCAGTGCTACTACTCAATGTCGTATCTTCAATACTCTGATTAACAGCAGCAAATGGCCATAACACACCTTGGCCACGCCCTGAAGTAACGACTACTTTTTGCAGTTATCGTATTCAGAGAAGAACTTCAGAGTCTAGCAGATAAATGGAGTCTAGAGATCATCTAGTTATTATGCTTGCAAAAATTATGCTTAATAGTTCACCTTTAGTTCAGTTTGTCAACTTTAATTTCCGGCTCTGATTTATTGCTGTTATTGTCATGATTAGCACTTTATGTTATTATATCACGAAATCGGATCACAACTCACCAATAAATTAAATCAAACATGTCAATCAACCAAACATGATGATAGCATTGGAAATATGATACTATAACTTTTCGGTCTTCCGTTTTCGGTCTTTCGCTAAATCAAACATGTCAATCAACTAAAACATGACACGAAACTGACAAATTATCAATTAACGCCGATGTGCCCACACATATGAAGTTGTGAGTTTCATTTGATTCCGGTTTGTCCTCATTAGTTCCCCAGACTCGGAACACTTTTATTATTTATTGTAAGGCTCAATTTTGTTAGTATTCATTGTGGAATAATAACGTCGAAGAGAGTTAATTTAATTCAAAATTTATTGGAATGGCATTGAAGATAAGCTCAAAAGCACAGCGCTTATTGTGTGAAAGGAGAACGTTTGAAATTACTTTTCAGGAAAAAATTCAGCACGGAACTGCTCATAAAAGCTAATGATCATAGCACAGAAACACAACCAGATATCGCTCTTCTATGGAAATCTGAGCATACTTATCATCAATATATTAAGATCAAGTTACACAAAATAGCGAAATAAAACCTCATCAGAGGTTCCTCATAATCTTATCGAATCTAAATCACCATCATGGGAAGCGAAATGAATGGCAGCTATATAAAGCATGAAGTGAATATAGCAAGCATCATTCGTGCAGATATCACTTCGGAAAAGATAATAAGTATACGGATACGTCTTTTCATGGAGCTTTGATTGCCTCGATTTTCTTTCACAGTAATCGAAATCGTATTCTCGAGGCTGTCGTCGAGAATGATCACATGAAAATTGTTTGATTCGAAATCGAAACATCAGATCCAAATACTTTATATAACTGGTGATCATGGTGATGATCACTGGATAATTTTTTGTGGATACGATCAAAATGGCAGCAGTTATGATGTCTTTATATGGCATCTAACTAATTCTCCTGCAAAAATATGCACTTTGGTTCCTGATCGTTAGTCTATTTCATACAATATGATGCAATAACGTGTCGTTATTCGTCAATGTTCAGGCTTAAAAGTGGATGATGCATGCATCGAATATTAAGCATTGCGCTTATGATAACGTTTATGACTGACATTTGTATGCTGAAGATGGCTTTGGCCTTCGATATTCATAATCAGAGAAATATGTGATCGCTAACTTTCGCTGTAGTTTCGTTTGGAATTTTTTTGGTGAGTTTTTTGCATTTGTTGGTTTCTACCGGAAAAAGCTATCCAACCGAGGGTCTCCTTCTCCATCTCACTTTCACTCTCATTCGCTGGCTCTGTCGTTATGAGAGGTGCACTTTATCTATCTCTCTAAAAACGCAATTTATACTAAGCCGTCATATTCACAAAGTTCGATATCTAATTACATGCAAATTCATTTTGATCGAAATCTGTATGTAAATTGAAAGAAGCGTGAATTACTCCATGATTTTAACATGTCGATCTAATGGTATTTCCATAATCCGATTTAAAATGCGACGAAATGTCCAATTTTGATTTAATATTTTGTGATTCTCATGGGATTCTTTCAGAAACACGTCCAACTGGTGAATAAAAAGTATAATCTACACTTTATTGAGTTCGAAAATATAAATTGAATAACGTTAACATGAGTAGTTACCTAATGAAATGCAGTGAATCATTTGAATTATACTGGTTATCTTTATAAAAAATTATATACAATTATAAAGATAACGCACAATCCTTAGACTTCAACATGATTTCCTTCGACGGTTAATGAGTTCAATTTTAAGGATTGGTATTTCTTTAGCAATTCGTTGATAGAACATTTTTCATTGCGCTCGCTAAAAAGCACTGGGAAAAACGAAAATTATTCTATTCTTTGACGCTCTGTTTTACGCTCCTTACACGACCCATACCTTATCGGATACTCGAATGTCGGTTATTGAGAATGGAAGTTATGGATTTTTCATGAGATTTTTGAGTGCAAGGATTTGAACGAGAAAATCTTCCAAATGCACATTGTTGTAGCGATGAAACTCTTTTCTCTTTTCTGCTTTAGGTGTGCAACGTAATAAATGAAACGGGAATACTTTGAATAGTAAGATAACGATCAAAATAAGGGAGGGAATAAAGATATAACATTCATAAGAAATGGGAACGGAACAAATTTAATTATAAATCTCGTCATTAAAGTGGTCTTTCGAGACTCATAAGTGACTTTGACGACGTGAAGTGCATGATATGAGTTTGATACGACTCTTATTGGGCCGTTGTAAGGGTTCTCCAAGGAAACTGTGCAGAAGAGGGATAAATCGGAGGAATAAAACCGAATAAAACACCAGATTAAAGTAGTTTAGCGAGGCTTTTTGTTGTGATCAATTCCGTTGTTTTATTGGTTTGTTATTACTACGGTTGCTGTCAATAGATCTAATATCAGGAGCAGTTATGGATGGATAAACAGATAATCTGGATCTGGTTCTGTGGAGATCCTTGCACTTTAACTATGGATCACATAGATGGCACATTGTTGTCATAGGCTAAAAGTGGACAATCCCGAGAGACTTGTAACTTTTGAGATTAGGCGATCTTTTTAACTTCATTGGCTTATTTTTGAATAATAAACCTCATTTCTCAAAGTGATTTCTCCCCTCTTTCGAATGTTCAAATCTAAAAATGCTTCACAATTTGCTCATTAGTGGTCGTTGCATTGCCATTGAAATATGATCAATTCAATGTGCAACTGAAAAGTTTTTGAAGCTCATTAAAAGCTATTCGTTGAAGCTGTACAAAGCCAATTATTGAAATGCGTGTTGCTTTAATCTGTCAGTGACTGGTACTAATTTACAACTTTAACTTTCATAACTGAGCGGTGAGATTGTTCGTTTGATTGACGAGTTGTCGATTCAGCAGCAAATCTGATTATTAATTCATAATCATGTACTTCTCGTCCACTGACATGACTACTCATCCAGATGACAACAACCCCATAAAAATAACGAATAAAAGTTCAGCCATAACGAATAAAAGTTCGTTCAGAAAGCTACTAGCATCCTGAAAAGTGAGATATCGTCCAAGGAAGCGAATTTTTTAGCAGAAAACATGTTATCACAAACCATTTGAAAGAATTCCGAATGTGTCATTGTAATTATGAGCCATTATTCACCAGTTTTGATGCGATGTTTGACTGATGATCAATGATGTGGTGTAGAGCAATCGCAGAGCAATCTATTCGTAGAGAGCACGTGACCAAACGAGTTGTCGTGAATTCACTGAACTTCTCGAGGAGACGTTATTTAGTGAGATCTGAAAACGATAGCAGTTGCATGCAGTTGTAAAAAAAATCACGAGGCATCGTAGAATCCATGCTGAATGCGAGCCATTCCAGTAAATCAACTTCATCTTTTCAGTTGTTTATTCAAAGTTTCGATTGCACATTTACTGTTTCATCGTTCAAGAAACAAATGAATAAATACGTAAATAAACAATCGTATTGCATGTTGTGCCGTTGTTGTTTGACACATCATTCGTTCGGTAGTTTTATTTCATCATCAAAGTAAGTGGCTGCTACCGGAACGCAATTTAGTGCTTTATAAATGTTTTCATCGAATAGTGTATGTACAATGTAAGAAGAAGTTTGTGAACAGTTGCAATGACTGACAATCTGTCAAGCATTAAGCCACAATAATTGATCATCATCAACAAATGCTGTCTTACAATTAAATCCGCACGGATAAAAAGCTCACTGATATGAAGTAAGATCAGTGATATGAAAAAGTCTATCGAGAAGTGATGTTCTGATGGTTATGAAGCAGCAAATATTTCCGTTTTTCGGCATTATACTGGATGAAAACAGCTGCTCGCAAACGCTAAACGAAACTGCTCTCTCACTGAGAAAATGTTCTTTTTTTTGTTCAGTATCAAATTAAACATCAGAGTATCGAATAGCAGTCAGCGATGTATTAATGACCGGAACACGATCATAGTGACGAAAGCATTAATTGTGTTAATCTCTGCGTTCTTATGTAGAAAAAATAACTGAAAGAGAAGATATCCACGAGGAGATTTTTAAGTTTTTCAGCGACATTCTATAAAGTTGAGCTCAAGATTCTTCAAAACTTCCACAGATTTCAGATTGCGATTGGAACTAGATTCTTCAAAAAACAATCCTTTACTGTTTCTATATAAGATGGATTCTTATTGATTTTAGACGAAGTTCATGGGTTTGGAATTATTCACAATAAGAGAAATTCAAAACATCGACTGGAACATTTTCAAATGATTAAATAAACACAAAAATTCTCTGGTCAAATAATGTAAACGTTGTGTATGCAATAAGAATAGAGAATATAGCGAATGAGGTAACTTTTTTGCGAGGTGCATTTCAGAATATTATACTTTCTGTATGATTCAAGCTTGGTCCATGACCCTCGCTTGAGGCTACCAAGAAGAAGAGAAACGACTGGAATTTAGAGTGAAAGGCCAGATCACTTGTTCAGACAAACGCTACTGAATGAACTGAGCGAAATCCTCTGGATTATCTATAATATAATATGTTCGTTTAATTCAGACAACATCAAAAGGCCACGAAAAAGTTTTGTTGTTACGGGGGATTTTTGTGCTATGTTGCTAGGATACGATGAATTTTTGATCCAATCTCCGGGGTATTTTTGGTCTAATGGATTTGTAGGATTTCGAGTTTTTTTCTGTAGAGGGAGAGATTATGAAGAATATGAAAATGCTGAATATGATAATGTGTGCTTGCATAAACGAATAATTTCTGTGTGCGATATGAACTTGCCTCATTTTAAAAATGCAATAGATAACTCTTGTAGAATAGGAGCAAGAAAGATGAGCATGTTGAGTGTTGAGTGCAGATTCAATAGAGATTAATATGATCATATTCAAAGAATCAGATTCTGACCGTATTCTCTTGAAGACAATCACTGCCTACCTCTACAGTCGGTCTGCTTCTTGGTGAACGGGCTCACTGCTTCAAAAATTCGGATGTTTCCATTCTCCAAGTATATTTCATTCGAAAGGAGTTCATTTAGATGCACGGAAGTTCCTCTCGAATGAAGGCGACTGCATATTTGTGATCAGCGACTGAGAAATGACTCGATAAGCGTAAAAAGATGTAATTGCGACCCACAAATATCCTTCTTTTTCAATAGATTATTACTGTTACTGATATTACTGACATTATAACGCTATAAAGCTATCACTTCAACCTGTTTTGATTGACAGTTTTTGAGTTTAGTAAGTGGTACGCTGTAGATTTGCATTGGAAAATAGTTGGAGGAGGGAATGAATCCTGTTTTGAGTTGATTCTCCCAGCACCATGAAGTTGTCTGTAGTCCTACAGCAATACCATCTCCAGAAACATAGCACAATGGTCGAGGAGTTTTGCAATTATTCTTAGACGATGTTCTATGAACAGTCAATGATCACGTGTGAATTTAGAGCTGGTTGGAAGAAATTTTTAAGATTTCATTCCTTGAACAAAGAATAGAATAGATATAATGAACAATTTTATGGGAGGATATTTTGTTGATATGAACATGTAAGAGAACATGTTGAAATATTTCAATCATCAACATAATATAAAGAAAATGTCATAAAGGCCTATTGAAATTCATATACTACTATGGCTGATAGAAGACTTGACGTTCGGAAATGTAAAGAATAGAAATTGTATTTTAATCTCTTTGTTTGCGAATGAATTCCAAGGCGTTTTGAGATCATTTATCATTTGGAATTAACGTAGAAGAAGAAATGTGAGCATTTTTTGCATCACATGTTGATTGTGAGGGAGATCAGAAATCATTTAGGTCGATTGATAGCACAAGATTTTAGAAACTGCGCTGAGAAATTACAGGGGCTTGGTTGTGAGAAGGTTTTGAACCTGAAGAAAATTCTCAGATTTCCGGGAATATTTTTCAGTTATGAAATTTCATGGCAACTTGGTTGGGCACTAGGATAGTTGTGCAGCAATATTTAAGTATAGATAAATAAAGATGAAAATCCGTGAAAATATTCGCTAAAAATTTATGAACGAATTAGGAAACTGACGTTCACGAATGAAATTTCTTGTGTGTAATGTGAAATACGAGAACAAATTGAAGGAGTCGTTCATTTAAGTTGCAAACCATTGATTCGTTTGCATTTAAAAGAGTCAGTGTGTCTCTTGAAGGCGTTCCCATTCCCATATCCTCTTCAGCTCATCGAATCATTATCTTTTACCTGCTAAGAACGGATTACTTTATTCTGAATATCCACCAACCGTGCCAGCCAAAAATTTGCTGAAATGAATGGAGCTTTTTATTGTTCTGTTTGTTTGCCAAAGCCCCTCCATAAATGATCACCATTAAGAAATAAAATTTTTGCGTGTTTATTGGTGTTTTCTTGCACGATTACATTGACAATTGACTTTACGTCTAACACACAAAGTGGACAAATGCAACGAGCTCAAGTTTTACCTTATTGCTAGACATAAAAAGGAAATGGCAGTTGATTTTAACTTCTTTATTTTAACTGCCATTTCTTTTTTCATGTCTAACAATAAGGTAAAACTTGAGCTCGTTTCATTTGTCCACTTTATTCTCTAAAGCAACACTTCTTAAAATAGAATAGGAAAACAGAGTAAGCGTGAAGCTCACAATCACAATATTGCACTCTGCATATCATTCAACAATAAATTGCTCATTCATGACATTACTGTCATTTTATTCGATTAAATGCGTTATGCTTGTCAAATCCACGCAAAATGGATTGTCATTATAATGAGTTTACATCTGACGACATTAGACTCGTCAATGGAGAGGAAAGTAATATCAGGAAGCACTATATTGTGTGCGACAATGAAGATCGAATGCATCCATTTCACTGTCAATAAGATGATCATCAGTGAGGTCAGCTGACTGCAAATGAAGGGTATCTTGGATTATTCCGAATTTGGTCTGCATATTTATCAGTAATACATTTCTATGGAGATAAGAGCATCTGTAGGTTCCACGGGTGGGCGTGTATCTACGAGTAAATGTCTTGCTGAATCAAGATTCAACATTCAAAAGTTAAAGACCAAATTGCTTCTCCATTCATCCTGACCAGATTAAAATATCGCATGTTGAAAGTTATATGTTCGATTGCTAAGAATTCTCACATTCATTTAATCATTCCTAATTCAGTACGCAGCTGAAGCAGAATACATTTCGAATCATTCAACTGACACTTTGAAATTGAAATTCATTCCGCTAAAATTCTTTCTGCTTTGATGCTACTCGAAAAAGTTTTGTAATGGATCTTATTTTCAATGAAGCGAAAACTGATTTAATGAATTGCTTGAATTGACTGCATTAACTTAGCAAAAACTAAAAGAATTGACTGAATGACTGAAGTATTTCAGTACATCACATTGAACGACCAATCGAGAATTTGATTGAATTTCGTCAAACAAACATTAACTTGCAATCAAAATTCTGATTGAAAAGTGTTTTATGATAAATTTTGATGAACTCGGGGAGGTCACGAAGACGAATTGCATGGATTTTCTGTAATTATTAGCTAAGGTCTCATCAACTTTAGTTTACTGGTGAACATCCCTTCAAAACTGTTAAATGAACTGTATTTTTGCAAAAATTTTCGACTGGATTCGAGATATACTTTAGATCATGAAAGAAATCCTTTCATCTAATACAACGCTTTACGTTTATCAAGATCAATCCAAATTTTGCTTTGCAAAGTCAACGAAATTGAACAACGCTGCTCAAACATTTACTCATGTTAACACTTTTACCATCGCTTCAAAAAACACAACAGACGAATATTACAAAGAATGGTAAATTTTGGATTCGAAACTTTTGGAATGCAAGCAATATACAATGTTTTACGATATCCAACGTGACAATAGCTGAAAATATAAAGCATGAGCAGGATAGTTGATCTCATTCAGCGGAAACAATTCGAAGTTCTAGACAACTGGACACCGAAAAATTTGCTACCCAAACCCAGACATTACATAACTCATGAAAATAACTGAAAATACATATTGGTCAAAAAATACAGGTTTCAAAAATTTTGATCAAAAAACTTCCAAGTATCCACGCGACTTTGAACCATGGTCTTCACCACTAACCGTTCGCTCTCCAGCGAAGGTTCCGCCTATACATCACCATCACCGTTGAAAAGAATTAAGCTCTCGGACAAGCTGAAAATATTTCCTTGATTTCTCATCCAAACCTACAACTTTCAAACCCGGATGCAATCAAAACACAACCGAGTAATATTTGATGCTGTTTGATAATTTGCAACTACCGCCAGCCTCACTCGCATTCCACCCTCCCATAAATCAATCGCCATTGCATCATGATCATTTTTCATCGCCGTCCGCTCTTCCGCCCTATCCAATTCTAGCAATAAAGTCTAAAGCCTTGATGATTTTGCAAACTGAATGAAAGAAAAGCGAAAGGAGAAAAAATCCTCAGTAAAGTGCCAATGTTTATCGTTAGGAATATGTCCAAATGGTTCTACCGTATTTTTTAGCGACAACTGCGCGTTTCACCATTCGCTAAAATGTTTGGTGCAGTGGACTAGAATAAATGCTGAAAAAACTTTAATAAATGTTTGCAAACTAGTGATTCTCGGCTACAAGATGATGTGGATCTTCCTCACTAATTATTCCTATTAAACCAGAGAGAATTTCAAATACTCCAGTTTATACCAATCGTGCTATTGAACACCGTCACTGATCATTCGAAATAGCAAAATTCTTATAACTCAACGTTTTCAGTCAAACTTGATTAAGTTGATGTTAATGGCTCAATCTCAGCTACAAGGTAGTGTATACATTGGTTATGAGTTTATCCTGTCGGGTGGGTAGCAGTTCCAAACATTCATTTACTTTCGTACTCTAACCAAAACAGAAGATCCCGAGCGTACCTTTATTGCTGTGCAATCGATCCATCTGAATCTCTACATTCAGAAAAAGATATATTTTGCTGAGCAATTCCACTTTCTTGAGAAGATATGGCTACTTTCATGAAGCTATATCAATAACAAGCGCAAAGTTGTTCATTCGTATACATTCTGTCACTATAGATCAATATCAATATGTTATTATAGCTCTATAGAGGTTATCAATGTTCAAGGTAACCGTACTCTCAGGTTTGCTCGGAACTATTTGCACCATTCGATTGCTTAGAATTTCTACTTTCAGAATATCATATACTTTGCCGGGCAGTTATAATTAGATGAGGAGATAAAGCTATTTTCTCAATTCTATACTTGTTGCTGTCTTCGAGCTTACCGTATTCTTGAGTTTGCCCAGTAACATATGAATTTTTGTGCACTATTCGATCTATCTGAATCTCTAAATCCAGAAAGACATATATTTTGTCGAGTAATTTCGTATTGTTGAGGAGTTATGACTATTTTCATAAAGCTATATCAACAGCAAGCGCAAAGTCGCTCATTCACATACATTCTATCACCATAGATCAATATCAACACAATACTATTGCTCTGTAGAGGTTACAATCTTTACCATATTCAAGGTACCTGTACTTTTAAGTTTGCCCGGTAACATGTGAATTTCTTTACACCATCCGATTACTCAGAATCTCTGCTTTAACAATATTGTACATATTGCCGAGCAATTATGATTAGATGAAAAGATATAGCTGTTTTCCCAAAACTACGCAATTTGCCATCTTCTATGCATTTCATATGCAAACTAATGCAAATGAACTGAAAGCATACCGATGCATTCAGTTCATTGCAGAGCGCTGTATGTGCTTACAGGTTTGATTCAATTACCCAAGTTTGAGGTAAACTTACAGCAGTGTGTAAGCGAGGTGCATTAATATGCATCTTGCTTGCACAGCACTGTATGCTTGCAGTTCACAACGCTGTATGCATTGTTGTGCACCGTTCGATCCATTGGAATCTCTACATTCTGAAAAACATGTTTTGCTGAGCAGTTCGGCTTTCTTGAGGAGATATTTTCATAAAGCCATCTCAACTACCGCAGTGACGCTCATCCATATACATTTTAATCAATTAAAACGGAAGCACAGATAGGCAAAATTTGACTATCTATCTTTTCATGCTTATGAAGGTCTATTCCAAAATTTCCCAAACCTTTCTATCTGTATTACTTAGTTTACTGGCCTTCCCGTGTTTCCGAACAATCATTTTTCCATTCGAAGCGGATTCATGTTCAGACTCAGGTTCTCTTTTAAAACTATGCTTAAGCTTGTGCCTGTGTCTAAACGAAGCTAATTGCAGATAGAATCTGCTATTGTGCTACACCCATACGAGTTTTACGTTTTACCTAACCATAACGAACTGATTTTGTAAGCATACATTTGAATTTGACATTTAAAGTCTGTTATAGGATTTTCATTATGACAATAAATGTATTACGATTACAAGAAAAAATCTGATTGTGAATGCGGAAATTGAGTTTGTTGGCTTTAAAAATCATTTATATGATAATGAAATGCACGAATAAATTTACATTTCATAACAACTCACTGAAATTCAGCATGAATTACAAGTAAATACGATCAAAACAATTATCAAGAAAACTTAATTAATATCAGCTTTTTTTGTGATTAGCGTATTTCGATTAATTAGCGTATTTTCGCTTTTTGATTCAAAATTGCAGTATTAGCGTATTTCGATCAGCTGGTAATTTGCGAATCAGCTGATTCAAAAAGAAAGAGTGTAAAACGATGAGCCGGTGATAATTCTTCTTTACGCGTCTCATTAATACTGTTGCTCGATCAGCTGATTGAACGGGTGTAAACTCAACATTAACGAATATCATTAACAATTAACGTCGATACTTTTTAGCGAGCTTCAACGATAGAACGGAACAAAGTGATAGAAGTGAAGAAACTGGTTAGTGAATCATCGAGCATCGGTCGCCATTAATAGTTTGGTTCATGATGCGCATAAAAATGATGAATAACAAGATTAGAATAACAATCAAAACAAATGCTTCTCATCTTCATCGCACGAGTATTTCCTCACTCGAACTCGAATGTGCTGAATTTGATTCTTAACACATTCAATATCTTCAATCATGAATTTCATCAGAATTTGATCATTCTTCTCACTGCTCACATCAGATCCACTTAACTCTGCACACAACACGTAGTCAATGATCGTATTTCTTGGATTCGCTTGATTTGCACGAAAACGAGCACCTCCCAATACCAGATTCCCACTGAAACATCATCATTTCAAACATCATCATCATTTCATCATTTTAACATTGCATTATCTTTGCATCAGTAACTGTCAATATTACTGCATATAATCAGTGATAATATCATACGTATTCTGTTGAGGAGTAATAACAAGTTTGCAGATTGAGTCTTTTCCTGCTAGGTGAACGCACTATGAAATACCTTCAGAAGTCATGCTATATCTGTATTACCATGGGTAAAAGAAACACATTCAACATAGCGGAATACATGTTTTCTCAGATGATCTGAAGAGACCCTTCTATTCCTGAACAAAGCTGACGATACAAACAGCTTGAATATGGCACGCTTGTCATCATTGATCAACATAGAGATCAACTGGAAAGAGTTCAGCAGTACATTGAAATCACGCAGATTTGTGAGGAGACACCTTCAGAAATTAGGCTAGATGCATCCAAGTGCGCATTATTCTTCAACAACATGTTTTTGTTTTCATAGGTCTTCTTCTGTCGACTGAAGTGAAAAAAACATCGTGTTTCAGAGCAAGGTTACGCATGCAAAATGTCTCAAAAATATATTCCTGAATATTTCGCATTAGTTAAAACACAGATTAAATTGGAAGTGAAAGTACTCATAGTACACAATGAGTTCATGTGATTACTGTTGAGAGAGAGCTTGATGAAAACAAATCAGTCATTGCTAAAATATTGTTGATTCATTATGAGGAACTAGTAGATAAAAAAAGATGTTCAGGATTACATGGTCAGAAATAGTTAAAAAGAGTCCCATACTTAAACCGCATGTACATTTAGATCTAGTCGTGAACCTCAGAAATTTAACTATCATTCAATAGAACATTTTATCGAGCTTTTTGTGCTTTGTCCCTCATTGAAGAGCTTTTTGTCCCTGAATAAAAAAATTTGTCATGATTTTAAGAAACTGTTGATGATTAATAGTCGAACGAACATAATCAAAGAGCACGTGCATAACAGAAGCAAAATTGAGAAAAACAAAGCAAAATGACACTTTTAGCACATAATAGTCACGAGAACGATTTGAACACATCAATCAGTGAATAAAAAAAATTTCCATAAGACCATTGAATCTCATCAAAGTGCCGTCTTCGACTGATCCGTACGCTTAGGTCTTAGTACCAGCTCAATAATTTCCCGAGATAACAGATACTCAACTCTTCTTAATCAAAAGATGATATTCTGTTGAAAAAACAACGAGTATTCACAAAGATTCTTGCACTTAAGTGAGAGTGTTTTATGGTGCATCAGTTCCAACTCACACTTTACATTAGATTATCATTGTTCAGTTGAATTCAAGTTAATATCTTAAATTCTAATATTTTTTCACTTATCAATGACATAATGTTAGTTACCATATCGCAATATCCCTACCGTATGCTGTCTTTAATGCTCTCGTAGGAGTTCTCCTCAAAACTCCTCGCAGCCACAAAAATTTCGTTGCCCAATCGTCGAGTCATGCGACCCGCCAAGAAGTCACGTGCACTCACACCGATATCCTCACTAAGACCATACTGCAATAATACTTATTTAAGCACTTGGTTATCATCGCTCATGCATTCTACCGTTTATCGGACTTGTTGAAATCAAGTTTCTTTGATTTCGCTTATAATTTGAAGACTTTAAAGGAACTTATACCATTACAACAAATCATAATCAGGAAATACTTCCTAGTTGTCAGTGACTATTGTTGAATTGCATTACATCTGCTCAAAAAACTTCGTGCTTACATGAATAATATCGGCCAGAGGCGCCAACGTTACAACCCTCTTAGCAAATGCTGCATTTTTGTTGAATTGAGGTGTTTTCTCGAAGTTATTCCAATGTTCGCGAAAAATTTGCTCCAATGGAAACTCGATTTCGGTCTAAATTAAGAAAGAGACATTTCTCCCTTTTCATTTCAAATCAATCAAAGTCAGTCACAAATATGACTTCAATAAACGAATGTTGACGGAATGTGATGAAGTTTCTTTTTTTCTGCGTCCAAAACTCAAAAATCCCGTTTTCAACTGTCAAATTCTCTTCGAATACTTGATAGGATAACGAAATTAAATCATCAAATTCGCACTCTTAACGTGAAAACGTTGCCGATCGGAAATAACTTCGAGTAAACAATGAAATTCTTGCGACTTGCACGTTTCTCCCAGCCTTCGTGCGTTTCGAACTGTACACTTCGGCATATATGTATCAGATCCTCCATTGCTTGGCCAGCGCTATAAAGCGCATCCTTGTACTGAAAAATGCTATTGTTGAAAAGAAATTCCACTTTGAATTCGAAAATTAATCGACAAAACATTTCGCAAACCTTCTGATGGGCTGGCTGTAGAACGTCCACCACGCCGGCTATTTTATAACTCGTTGACATTTCAAAATACTATCTAAAACATTGATCAAGTTTCAAAATCTACTGAAATCACTGCAGGAATAACTTTCTTAGCCAATGATAATCTTGATTAAGTGATTTGATTGCAGTCGATCACAATCTTTCAGCACCTTTCAAAATTTATGATCAATGTTCATGAACAGCCAAATATATTCGATACTCCTCGTCAGCTATTCCATCTCACGACCAATGATCATAGCACACGAAAAGATAGATTCTCGATCGAAAACGAAGAGAAGAGAAGGGAATAAATCAAACGAAACACAACAAGACAAACTGCAAGAATTAATAAGTTGTTGGATGCAAACTTGAGATTGTCACCGAAATCAAAACGTTAAATATTTTTTGAAGAGAGATAAAAATGAACGCCAATGAAAGATAGTATAATATTTTCTTTTTTGTATTCTTCACATGATCGTTCCATAAACAGTCAATGAATACAACGGTTGATTTGTTGCTACCAGTTCATTTCATGCGAATGAGCAAAAACAAGAAAATCGCTGCGTGAATGAATGGATAGCTTACTGTTAATAACGAATCGATTCTTGAGGGCGTCACTTTACATAAAATTTCTTCACTCTCAACAAACAATCCACCGAGGTCGAAACTTTATCGAATTAGTTCAAATTATCCATTTTTGAAACACACAATTTCTCGAGTGCAATAATGTATTGCAAGAAGCACTTCTGTCAAAAAGAGTGTATTTTTTAATAGTAGTACAATGCAGCGAATCAACATGATTTAATTTTATCGTATCATGAAATTATCAACTAGCATAATAGTGACAATAATGATAGATATACAATGCGCCGATTGATCAGCAGATCAGAACTGAAGCAGTTGCACAAATAGATAAACACATCATAATGAAAATACAGAATATCTAAATACACAGATCTTTCGCTTATTGTCAATTTATCACACATCCAAAATGCAAAATTCGATTAAGTCATTCACACCAAGTATTATGATCAAAATGTAATATGAATGCATGAGATCTTCTTTGTTAAGCAGTCCCTGACTAGTTGTTGACGTCTTGACCCTCTTAGAGCACGGCTTGGTAAGAGCTGCTGAGTTCCGTCAAAAGTGATCCCATTCATCGATCCCAAACTTCTTCTGAAAAATGCTCTATTTGGCTTTATCCGATTCTCCAAAAACATGAAAATACCCAGATTCGGAATAAAACATTAGAATTTTAAAATTCAAAAGATTTCAAATCAAAATCTGAATCGCCTATCTTATAACCTGTTTTTTTGCTGAAGATCCATTTTTTGTAGGTCATCTACGAGCGGTTCATCAGAGTCATTCTCCAAGCTAGAGCACGATGAGAATTGAACCATCACGCATAGAGTGATGAAGCTACTGACAAGAACAACTCTCCGACCACCATGTTGAAAAATGAACATTGTCTATATCACAATATAAATCACCTTCAAATATAAAAAAATTTTTACTCACACATAATCAAATGTGTTGAACAAATTACTAATAGTAAAGAAGGTTTATGTGGCACGACGAGAAGAGGCATGAAATTTGTTTGTATTTGGTAGCAATTAGGCAGAAGAGTTCGAATTGCTGCTTGAAGAAATATTTGAAGGAAGAATTAAAATAGAGACAAAAATATAGAAGATTTCCATTCACTATCAGTGGATTAATTCCCTTCAAAATTTTGATTGAATCTTTAAAATTTCATCAGCAAGTTTTCGTTTTCTCAAATTCTTTTACCATACTTGAAACGCAGATGCTGCTGATACGATGTTGTTATTTGCAGACTCATATTCTTATTTTATGTATACCTTATGAACTAAACGAATCCTGCATTTGTATTTATTGCAGTCACTTGAAGCACTGTTTGGGCTAAAACTTTAATCAAACGTTCAGCCGCGAACCGAAGATCTGTTCATTTAGCTCAATCAGCAGCCCTTTTTCAAACTCTTAATCGTTACTTTTATGAAACTTCTCAAATTTTCATAATGACCGTTCACCTGAGCATCATTCCTGTTTTGCACCATTCAACTAATGCTGTGTCTGCTCAACCTCACGAATTATCAGTCACATTATCGGCAGTGAGTGTAACAAAATTATTGTTGTAATGAAAACGTAATGACACATCAAATGAATTTAAGAATAAACCAGTTTTTCCCAAATTTTAATTCGCTGATTCAATCTTTAATTAGAGAACGCAAAGTCACTCAAAATAAAAGAATTGGACTTTGCTGTTACTTTGCTATTTTCACATTAAAATGACATAACAAATAAAAAATCATTCTCGTTACCATAACCACTATGAACATTACTATCCTAAATAATGTTGATGGCATCCGAATGAAATTTCGCAATATTTCGTCCGAACGTCGATCAGGTGCCATCATTAACAAACAGAAATGTAACGGTCAGACCAGATCATTTCTAAAGTCCAGGCCAGACTCTTTTGGTGCTCAAAGATTGAATGAAGCTAAGCCCTTCTTGTTTACTAGTTCGTTTCAGCTTTAAAGCCAAACTATCTTCCCAGTATTTGCCAGATTCACTATAAAATTGTACTCTTACATAATTCTTATCAAAGTGAAAAATCGAACGACTCAAACGTTCGACTTTGCTCTAATGACAGATCACATTTTGTGCATGTTCTAAGCATTTACGTGCAATTAATTAATTATCCAAATGTGGCTCAACTGCACTTTTATCTTGAACTGAACACCGCCCGTCCGCCTCTGTTGCAAAACACTAATGATACTGAAAGCAATAGATACAATAATAAACGAATGATAATCGAAAGATGAACAGATCACTTCTTCACTATTCTCACTTCTCGATGCATTTTGACTCAAACTTTCTTTGCAATTATCATTAATATGAATGCAAAAGTGAAAATCAAAACGAAAACAATCTCCGTTCGAATAGCAGATTAGAGACAAGTAATGTGATGCACACACTCAGCAAGACTCTCGATAAGTTATCCTTGCAAACACTCCATCGTTTCCTCCCTCATACTGAATCACATTGTCATCTCTAACAATCTCGCAGAAAAAATTTTCAGCATTCAGATAACAAGTTAGGTTTTGTTCACATGAAAGCACTCAATTCAAGCAATCTCGCTCTACATTCATGCTCGATTTAGGTGTAGCGAGGAATTTATGCCTTTTTTCGTTGGAAATAGGAACGAAGATTGGAAGATAAAAAAATTTCACAAAATTCCAGGAAATTCAGTTCGAATCGGCCGATTTATTCTGCACATTCCATCTGCCACAATGCTTTAGTAAGGTCAAAAATATGAACCCATAGAAACTTCCTCTCATTACGAGAGAATTTCGCTCAGCTATCTAGAAAATTTCAGAACATCAAGAAAGGCTTCACATCTCATCATTGCCTCGCCACAAAATTTCCTACAATGATTTCAAAGCGATATCGAATAAATCCTCCATAATGTAATGCATATATTCACACTTACCCATTCGGAATCAATCCCTCTCTCTTATTCTTCGCCTAAATTCTCCACTGAATGCATTTAATATTCAGATTTTTCGCGACTTCATCAGCAATTTTTCGAGACTTTCCCGGCTTACAATCAGTCTAATGAATAAAAAAGCTCAATTAATGTGTAGAACGCTAAATGTCTATTTTACAAAACATGAAACTGATCACGATACTTCTAGGATACTTCAAAAAATTTCGATATCAAGTTGAACCTGGCTAAACAAAATGAGAACCATTCATTGAGCGGTGGCACATAATAGTCTGATTCCAAGAATGAAAAGCAATAAAAGGAATAAAAGCTGCACTGAATTGCATGAATTCAAAAGAAAATTTTCTTCTTCCTTCACATTCAGCAAATCGTTTTAAAGTACGCATGCTACATTACAAGACAATAATGATTCGATGTTTATAAGCGGTTTTATAACACTTATACGAACTTCATTCAACAATTTCATTAGCGATTATTATCAATGCTTCAACGAATCAAATTGAAGTGCAGCAATCACTCAATGTTTACAGTTCAAAATTGTCGATTTCAACGAATGAAACTTTGAATTAACGTCAATATATATCAGCAATAAACGATGTTGATACGGTGTTAAAATCCTGTATGAATCCTGAAAGCCGCACTTACAAAGGAGAACGATACGCAGAACATAGAGTTCTTTCTTGTTCACTGTTGATCTAGAACGCAGATCATAGTGCATGATTTGCTAATTGTAAGCAAGCACGCAAAATGAGGATATCAAAGGAAGCCTTCTGCACGATTTTCACAATCTTCGTCGAAGTTACTGCAAAATTTGTAGGATTTTTGAATTTTCACAAACTGCTGATAAGTTCTGCGGTATTCGGCGGAATCTCTAGCATCTTCACTGATTCCTAAGCAAGCAAAGTGCCAAAGTGTTTCCTCAATCATGTCGCTGTCGTTTCCTCAGCAAACTCCCTCAGATTAAAAAGCACTTTGCTTTCATTGTATTCTCAAAAACAAATCTCAACAAATCCCATAAATTTCATTCCGTACTTCAAAAATTTTATCTTTCGGGCCAAGATTTCAGAGGGTTATTCTAAGAAAACAGATGAATAGTCTGAATGTCTTTTGGGATATTCGTTGGGGGCGGCGGCTGCATATCCATGCAGCAATGAAAAAGCATTAATTATGCAGTTGACTTCCGTTCGGTTTTAATTGCTCTCAGCTTGACGGTTCCATTTCATGCCGACTTCTTGATTAAGCTTTCTCATCAGTAAACAACCTTTTAAATCGAAGCATCACTCTTAAATAAGAAACTGCTTTTTATTCTTCACATATATGCATGTGATATGATGCAAATGTAAAGTGCAGCATAAAACACTCCTGTCTGTTTAGATTGAATTTTTTGGCAAATTAAATATTTAAAGGAAATTGTCGAAGCGAAAACGTTCTGCGCTAGCTTCGATTCCACAAATGAGCAAATAATTTTAGAGACATGTGATTCTTATTGCATTTTTATAACGCTCTATAAATTTCCATTTCAATGCACGTCGATTCCAATCAAATGGAGAGCAGAAACGTTTCTGGCTGCTTTTAAGTTTTGCTGTGAAGTTTGAACGTTGAAGAAAAAAATTCTGCATTCAATTCCATTTTATCATACACTTTTGCTAGAAGATTTCTTAGAATTACAATGCGACGACAATCGAAATCAAACAGAAATTAACTGTAACATTTGAAAGGAATTACGAAACGGAATAATGAATGAACAAACCAAGAAAAAACCAACGAATACATTCGAGATTATCAGAAAACAATAGATACAAACATACAAACACTCAATTCACATTGAAACTCACTGACAACGTAGATGTATTATACAATGAAGCGTTCTGGATGAATAATGCTTAAAGCCCATTCAAAATGAGAAAAATGCGAAACGATCTCAAATTCTTTGAAAAATGGCACACATCCCAACAACATAAAAACATTTCAATTATTTTTTTCATGTCAACGAGACGAGTTATTACTGAAAATTAGTACTTCATATGGAGGGATCATAATGAAATTCTCTGGGGAATGAGAAAATTAATCTTATCTGTAGCATTTGAATGCAATAAAACTAATTTAAAGGGGCAAGAAAATGCACAAAGCGATCAGCGGTAAAGCGTGCAAAAACGCTTTGTCGAAAGGACCATTTCATTCAAAGTATTCTAAAAATACCCAAAAATTATGATTGACAGACATTCTCATTATTCATTACTGATATTATTACACTCACAAAACGTCATACATAACATATGAATATCCGATTGAAACGGCATAATGAAACGATGCAATACGATCATAAAATAATGCAAACACATCCATAAATGTAATACAAACCATAACACCTATCCACTACAATAAAACTGATACCTTGTAATATCGAACAATGTCTAATGAGAATGCGATTTATAGCAATTACTTATACTTGTTCATAGAATACATTAACTAAAATTCAAAAATTGAATGACCTTCTTACCCATACGTTCAAAGCACGATCATGAATACATGAGAAAATTATGAATTATTAAGAAAAATAAAATGCATTCAACCGTTGCGAACAAACGAAACCGTTAACAAACGTGAAAATCATCTTCGAATGGATCGCTGAATGAGCACAACATTGCATTTTATCACTGATTCACTTTATTCTACGAACCAAAAATTTCTTCTCACTAACAATTTCTGCACCTATTATACAAAAACTACTCTAAATAATTCACAATTCAAAATAACGATAACGAAATACCACTTTCCATAAATTCTCACTGAATAACTGAAACAATCCAATAACAATTTTATCGTTAAATTCCATGCAACCAAATATGACAGAGGAACGCGTAAAAACGATTCAATTAAAATCCCTAATCATTACATTGTGTATCAGTCTCCCCACAACCTCTCGCCTCGCGAAGATCTTTCGTTTTCAATTTCTCGTAGAATATCCCCTCACTTCCAAATGCAGGCACCAAATTAATACTATCATGAGCGTTCACTGCAGATAAACTGCACGCAAACGCCATGCACAAGATAATAAATGAAGAAAAAAGTTAAAACACACAAACACAAAACATTCAGATGACGAATTCAGCCGCAAGCCGACAGATATAAATGAGCAAAGAAAATAATTGAAATTTTCACCTAAAAAGCTCTCGAACACTGCATAAATCAATCAAAAACAACCGCCATCAACATCACCTCCGTTCAAAATAATCCAATCAAATTCTGCGTCTAGACCAATCTTTCGGTTGAAAATGAAGTTTTGCAGGATCAATGCGTACTTGTTTCTTTTCACGATTTCTGCGCTGGTGTGCTTCTAATAACTCATTACTCAGCACTATCACGTACTGTCCTTTGTAATATTTGTACAGATTCAAATGCTGAAACGTAAATTAATAAATACGATAAAATAAAAACACAGAGTGAATGAAAAAATAAATTTTGTTTTTAACAAATTCTTTTCTATAAATATTTGCAATCGACTAAATGAATATTTTATATGCGAGAATGAGACTTTCTATAAATTTCATTGAATAACGGAAATATTCATTTGTTCTTTTCAGAAAATCCTTCTCAACAAAATTCATTTTTAAAATCAATACAAATTACTCAAAAAATACTTCACAAATCACCCCGTTACACTACACGAAATCAATCATAAAATTCAATCTCAACAATCAAACAAAATCAATGTTTTTACTTGCAACGTAGAAATGATATCCTCTTTGCGTATACTCGTCTCCTCACTCAGATCATTCACCGACACGCACAACTGCTCACATGGATCACACTTTTCTCGACGTTTTATCAGTTTTTCGATTATAGTTTGTGACCAAAAACTTCGATACGATAACTGAACAGCATTAGAGAACAATCACAACAAGAAAACAGTCATCAAACACAAGTGATCATAACAGCAAACAACAAGGACAATTAAAAATTCTGGTAATATTATAATAAAAAAAACAATAATAACACAAAATAATACTCACAAATCCCAAGTCTGACAGAGGTTTCTCAGGCGATCCAGTTTTGCCTTCACATTTCGACAACTCATAACTGAATTCGATCAGCAGTCTACCGTAACCTTTCTTCTGATAGGGCGGTAACACCAAAATACATGCTACATTGTACTCTTCAGCAGACTCTTTCTCCTGCAAATCAATCAAAATTGAAACAAGCATTCGGTTGACCGTTTTACATGGACACATAAATACTGTCTAATAAATACATGGACAGATAAAATACAAAACACATTTCTGAGACATCAATTGATTTCACGTATCAAAGCTCAGAAAAAAATCAGTAACTAAAACGCTGAGGATTATGAGAGGAATTAAATGCTAAATCGAAACCTTCGAAAAGTATCCAACAATATGAAATCCACGATCATCTTGCTCGGTCATCACGTAGAACAAGAAAGGGTCTGTATCATAGTAGAGTGTTTTGTGATCCAGAAACAACTTTGCAAGCAGACACAAATTCTGTGCATAAGTCTGAAATTGAACTGTTCAACAAGAAATATCATCTGTATCGAACTGAAATTATTTACACACCCTCGAAAATTATACCAGAGGCGTAATAAATATGAAAATTGAAACGTTAATATGAAAATTTAGCGGGCGGAAAATCAAATCAAATACGGTAATAAACTGTTCCAACCTTATTTTTGCGTCCATCAATCTCAAAGAATGACAGCGATTCAGATCGATAAATTTCGTTACCTGGTGGATGCTTCAAATGACATTTCTTCTGCAAAAAATTAAATTCATAGCTGACAGCAACAACAACACAACTTCATATCTGAACGTGACTCAACGAATCACGATCTTACCGATTCACATATAAAAAAACATTCATCCACCTCAACAACAAGAACCATTCGAATAAATTGAACAATTGAACAATTCAACTGAAATGGTAACTGAAAGGATTATTCTACTGCAAAAATGAATACCTCGAGCAAAGTAACTAATAGGTAAATTAAATAACTAACCATGTGTCTTTTCAAGCACGTAACACTTTTGAGGAATTTCAAACAAAATTCGCAAAGATATATACAAGGGAGGGTGGTTAGTTCTTGCGGATATGGTGAGAAATACCACGGCTGCATACGATATCTGCCAAGTTCAATCATTTCAATATTCCGGATTCGTGTCAAAGCGTCCTCACTGTGACCAACCATCGACATCGAACCTCTCTGACTCGGCGCTAGAAATTCGTAATATTACCAAAGAATGTCATTGAAGTTTTCAATTTGATTCGTATCCCTTCTGGTTAATTCGATGCCAACGGACGCACCTGGTCTATCGCTAACCACCGAAACCGGTGACGATGCACGTATATTTGGCTCTTCCACCTTCAGACACTCCATCGCATCCGTGATCTGTTTCCTTTTCCGACTACCACCTTTTTTCGTTGGTGGTTCTCGTTCCACCGAGGAAGCTCGTGAACTGAACAAACTCATAATGTTTCCCAATAAAGTGAAATACTTTGGGATTCTCTTAATAGAAACTATTGCGAATGATTATATTCATGTCCATAGTTGTTGATTGTCTTCTTTCTTAAACTTTATAATCTTTTTGAAATGCTTCAGAATTCTTGTGGAAACTTCAGATATAAACAATTCCTTCGAAACAACAATACCGCCTCTCAGTTACATTTTGTACACCATTCTTTCCAAATTCAGCTTATATTAAACAGAATTACCCATCAACCTAACCACAGCGACAGATTAATTGTTATGCTGAAACGAATGAATCTTGATTGACCTTGATGCAGTTTCTATTTGTGTCTTCTGGATCTTGCCTCCTTTCTGAGGGAATCTCACACAGCTCAGGTCCAATGCGCTCTCATCAACCCATTCATCCAGTCGTCGATTACACTCCAAATAGTGAACGTAGAAACGATATTTACGCTCGCCTGAACCGGCTCGTATCGACAGAATTTCCGCATCACCTCAAAAAGTTGAATACTTTTTTCCTCTGACCTCTAACTGCTTCTTTGTTCACTCAAAACTACTCTCACAATACCGAAGTGAAATCTTGATTCCATGAGAATTTCGAACAAGACTCAAAAAACATTTGAAAAATGCTCATTTCATCTCTCAGGCGATTCAAATCAAATCACAGTCAACTCACGAAATTCATCAGTGCCACTCATCCGCACGCCCAGTCGAGCACCATCCACCAAACTTTCAACTGGCCAATTTTCACCGTTATCCATACTGCAGTTTCCGGTCGTTCAATGATTTCAAGTCACTAACTTCAACAGTTTTGCATTCCTTTACTCATTTACGTTGAACATTCAACCTAATTTCATGACAATTTACTGTAAAACTTTAGATTCACATAATCCCAACTTCACAAAACTCCTTGAATACACGTTCGTTCCAAAACATTTGTTCTGAACCAGGATAGCGGCTTAAGATATTCAACTTCCAAGCATACCCTCTGATATTTTCCACAATAATAAGTTGAAACAAATTTTCAGTGAGAAGATATTGGTATCGCACATTCATTGATAACGTATTCCAATTGAGCGCGTTGGATGAGCAACAATCATCATTAACAGAAAGCTTTATTGATCGTATCATCGAGATAATTCATCGATAAGTTCAGCATCAGTTATTCATTATCAACTCACACTTGATGAACTGATCTTAGGATGATATCCGAACATGCAGTATAATCGATGTTATTCGTAGTACAATAAACCGACTGGCATAGCGATAATATAATAAAACGATAGCACAACATTCATAGCGCATCAACTTGAACTCAATCGGAATTCGATCAAATAGACAAGTTTTCAACTAGAACAATACATGAAACGATAAGCATTCCACACAAATCCCTTATGAGATATATCAAACTACTGCCCAGGCCTCCTCCAGAACTGAGTTATTACACGGTTCTTTTTTTTTGCTTATTTCCGACGAGATTTCAATTCGACTCAATTATGTGCTTCAACATTTATCCTCACATCAATCCACCTTAAACCTAAAGGAAGAAATCTGCGAATACGAAGAGAGATTTCGAATCCATACAGCTCAATGTACTTGATTTCATCAGGATTGCTCATGAGAACGAACACATATAGCAAACCGACATATGAAATCATAAAGAATTATTATTCAACTGAACAATCAGTCATTTCATTGAACATTTACCATAACAAAAACTTCAATTGTGTTACTATTCAAGTATCAAATGAAATTGAAATATGAAGCCAAACGAATAACTGAATCGGACAAGGTGTTCACGTCTGCAGACGTTTATCAGTTCCACGAAACACGAACGAGCTCAGCGAAAACAAAACATCGAAAACATTTATTTGAAAGGAAACGATAACAAGAAAACAGATCGAAGAGCGATAACGAACGTTCGCGTAGCTTACAACAACAAGCAGCTAGCATTACTACGAAGACAATAATGACGCGAATTATTAAACGTACTCATCATAACCGAAACCTTAATGGGAATATAGTAACGAGATTAATTCGAATAAACCAAATAAACTGTTAAACGAAAACGAAAAAACTTTCAACAAACACAAATAAACGATTGGAAAACGGATTGTTTTTTGTTGCAAATTTATCGTATTATGATCAAAATTTAAAAGATTCCAAAGATGAGATAAAAGATGAATTAATATTCTACCAAATAACGCTATCGAAAATAATGAGAACAAGAAAACAAACAGCACTGATGAAACGGTTCAGTTTTATGCTGCATTGCGTACTTTGCTCACAATCAGTAATAATGCTAATGCTAACAATAAAAGCCATAATTCATATTGTATGATGATATTATGAATATTTTGATATTATTCTATTATACCAATAGAAGAACTGCGTCTTACAACCAAATGACAAATCATGTTACATATGAATAAATGCGATTCAAGATGATCAAAACTCGATTATTCGATTAAAACGAATGAGAGACAATCGAAACTAATTTATGGAAATGTTTATGGTGAAAGGGGGAGGTATGAGTGCAAAACCAAAATATTCAAATCGACAGATTAACGACTCAGAAGAAGCGGTGCTTATCGAGAGTGATTTGTGTTTGGTGCTTCGATAATTACTAGGCATCACTGCCCAAAGAGTTTCAACTGAACAATTTCAAATGCGCACAAAACGTGCTTAAAAAACACAAAATGTCCATGGATATAACAGTGCTGCTCGAAGCTAAAATAAATGATCTTCGAAAAGAATTCACAAAAAAGAAAAACAACCAATCCACTCTCGAAAACTCTCAGAAAGGATCATAAAAACCAAGAAATCCACTGAAAATTGATTGATCAGACGAAAATTTTCAGGATAACGAAAGAAACGGATGATAAAAGTTTAGCGTATTCATGTGTGTGTGTGTGCAACAAGGAGCACAAAGTGGAAAACGCAGAAATTCAGATTGATGAACCGCTAACTGATGAGTAGAAGAGATTATCGTGTACATTATTCCATAAAAAGAAATGAACTTTTTGATTGCAATTGAATCAATCGAATTGATCATATAATCTGCTCAAAGTTCATCTTTCAAACGTTCTAAAGTTTCTGGGATAGAGTGTCAAACCAACTAATAGCAACGAAATAAACCATCCAGATAATACTAGAAAGAAGTATGACTCAACAGAACTACTGTAAAAAAAGAAACAACAATAGCAACAACAACAACAATTACAATAAACATAATAATAAAATCACTGGCAAAAACAATTCATATTCTAGATCATATAAAGATCATTCGTGGAGAATGATAGAACTGGGTCGCAACAATGAGAATAATAATTAACGAACATTATACCATATCAATAAGAAAAGAGATTGAACGATCTGAAGTATATACCATAACTAATAAAAGAGGAATATGTAGGTTGACAACAACCAACCAAAGTTATCAATTAAATAACGAAACAATTAAAAACGAGAATAAACTTAAATAAAAAGCAAGTATTGGCTGGCCATAATCCAAACAAACAAACTTATAGATAGGTGGATTAAACAACTCAAATGTTAACACTTTAGGCCGGTGTGGTGGGTTCACTCTTCACAGTACCTTGGGCTTCAGCTTCGCCAGTCTCTGCACTTGCAGGTTGCTCTGTGCCACTACCAGCTCCAGAATCTTTGTTTGCACCATCACCATTCTTCGGTGCATTCATTTTGTCCAACAACTCACCTAAAACATCACGGAATGCACCCCACGAGCTTTGTGGCACTGCGATCGAAGAACGATGTCCAGAGATTTGTTTCACCTGAAAGATTTTTACCAAAACTCAATTGCATTAAGAACGTTAAAGTGTAAAATTGCAAACACTTGAATGCATTAAAATTCAACTCAACATATCACAATTCACAAACCACCTACCTCAGAGATTCTAACAAATGTTCCACGCTCATTATGTCCCACATCAAAGTAGAATAATTTGTTGTTCTCAGCACGTACTTGCTTTGGTTCCGGTAGTTCTATGTCTGCATCTACCTAAAACAACATTCACGATATATTGCTTCATCTGTTACGATATGAGACTCTTTTAATCGAACTCTTCCACTAACGCACCTCATTCAGATATCCTTCACCATACTTGTCGAGCAATTCTTTGAGTGCATCACGGAGCTGTGTCATCCCTGGAGCCGGTAATGCTATCTGCAATATGTATTGTTAATTACAAGCAACTTTGAATAAGCATCACTAACTTATAAGCAGTCAGTTAAAAAGTGTCACAGCCAAGACAAAGTTGATCCGTAATGCTTAATTTACCTGTGAGCGTACACCTGGAACGCCACGTGACACAGTCTGCGAAACACGCAAATAACGACCTCTCTGATTCTCCCTCAAATCCAAGTAGTAACGTCGCGACTCGTAGATGATAATCTCAGACTTCAGCTGACCATTCTCACCAACGTTCGGCTCCTCTCCACTCGCTTCAATCCAATCAAGCATTCACTCACATTTTCATTATATCTCTTTAAAGACATCAATCCTCCTTCATATGTACAATCTTTCGGAATCAAAGCCATTTGACTTCACAATTTTAAAAAAGTTCAAAAGCATAAGTCACATCCACCAACCAAGTCCATCGAAGAACTTCACGAATTTATCCAGATGATCGCGGAACGCCACAGCTGCTGTCATCGAGAGAATCAAACGACTTTTACGACCACCCAAACCAACCTTAAAACCACAAACATCAACCAAAGCGCTTATCGAAAAACGAAAGATTTCATTGATCCAAAGTGTTCAGTGAATTGTTATCATGATTATGATAATAACAACAACAATTTTAATCATGCTAAAAACCTCAGCAAGTTTGATGAAACGTCCTCGGTTATTCTGCTTTACGTCCACATAAAATCGTTTACTCTGAACTTGCAGCATCTTACTCGCCAGTTCCTGCTCACCGTGCGGAGCTGCCCCACCTCGCTGCTCTTCGCCACTACTTCCATCTGACATCTTGCTTCTTCCAGCTAGATACCAATTTCACCCTCTAAAAATAAGCACAATTCTCACTGAAATTACCGTACTTCCATAATCATCAAACATTCATATAACTTGTCATTTATCAATTCAAATTATCAAATCAATTATCAAACTAATAACATTTATCAATTATCAATCAAACTAATAACTTATCAATTCAAAAGCATATTACATATTTCCTAGTCAACATAACAAGCTTACACAAGTGGATCCAAAAAAAAGAAACTGCAACGATTTGAGATTGTGAAAAAAAAAACAACTGACAAGAGGCCGAAAATGTTTCGCAATGTAAAATAAAAACGTAAATGTTAAAGATGACAGGTAAAATAAAGTCGATTCCAACCTTAATAACAATCAAACAAACAGTCAATCAGTCAACAATCCGCCTCGATATCAACACACCAGCGGCCAAGGCGTCGTCACTTCGAGACGCTTCCACTCCTAGATCTTTTCCTTGCTGAAATCATCTCTTATAATAGCAATACTACCCATGCACCTTAAATACGGAATCATTTCTATGAAAACACCACGAAAAAAATCGATGAAGTGGAAGGGAACGCGACAAAAACTTCGAATAACAACGCTGTAATGGTTCACCAAACTCTAACTCAACGTTCATTTATAAAAGCTTATTTGGTCAGCAGGTGACATTTGTTTGTGTATATTCCGAAAACACAGCGCGCAATAATAACAAAACAACGCGCACACGAAGCGGGATGAACATCGCATGAAAAATATCGAATACGCGGAATTGTAAACGGGGATCATCAAAATGGCTACTTGCAATCACGAGCAACGTATCAAAACGGGATGCGTAACTAAAGGAATAAATGAGAGAAATAAAGTACACTTATTGATAACTGCATACTATTTGTACAACAGACGGTTACATATCAAGTTTAACGTATTAATATAACCACTGAGCACAATCAAATAAGCAAATGTAAGCACAATGTATATCTTCATCTTTATACACTTGCTACACATGGAAATGCTATCACAAATAACAAAGACAACTATCAAATAATACCCGAATACAAGCACACATTCATCAACGAAAATGAATCTGTAATCTGCACTTGAGTTGGCAGAACACAGTCATTTCATCACATCACTTCCTAGCGATAGCAATGCAAATGTCAGATGGATGCCATCATGGATTAGCAGTGAATATCAAATATATCGGATTAGCAACAAAACCGCATCATTCGAAACGAATCAACAAGACAAAACTTGTGACTTTATCATCTCGAAATGGTCATATCCGATAAATACATCATTATGATCACAATATTACCGCAAGAAATGCACCAATCGACGAAATAAAACAAATTTCACCGCTACGAAAAAACAAAACTCAGCACACAACTCATCTTACCACTCACCAACAAAACACCCCACCAGCAGCACAACACCACTCAACTCAATCGAAACCAATTAAGAAAACCCGATCTCTCGCAATTACTATCAGAACTAATGGAACACAAATTAAGAATATGAAAATTTTAGGTGAATTCGGTTCTAAATAGGGAGAAATATTCATAAAATTGCTCCTTAATTACCAACATTATTAATTGGAAGTGAAGCAAGGGTGTTGTCGTAGAGAGACAATGGGCGTAGAACAAAGCAACATGACGACAGAGGGGGAGAGGGCAGCGTGCGTCAACGGTTTTCACGCCTTTAGTGCTGCGATTGAGCGAGAAAGCGCATATGAACAATTGGTGCGATTGAAGCATCGTCAAGCAATGGAGATATTTGAGATATTACAAACCTAATTTTATGATAAATCATATGTAAGGTGGTTTTTTGGGGCACATGAAAATCTTTACGAGAAACCGTTCTCAATTTAAAGATCGCCGTAAACTTTTTCGGAAATCATCTCGCCGAAGTCAGAATATTCATGAAATTTGTTGATACCTGCGTATATAAGGTGTGATTACGATGTGATGGAACTATTGTTCGGAAAATCAGAGATACACATTTGAAACGCATGGAAATTCCGGTGAGAAGCACTTTTCAGTTTAACGATCATCGTAAACTTCTTCGAGAGGTCATCTCTCGAAAAGAGTATGATGATCTTCAAAGCAGATGTCCGTTTTGAATATTCTTGCCAGGACGGGGATATCCAAGAATATCCCTTTTGAATATTCTCGTCAAAAATGAGCATATCTGTTATCGCATGGAATAATCATAGCACTCACACACACATCAAAACATTAAAAAGCCATATCGTTGGAGCATAACAACACACCGCAAGTCTGTAGGTAAGTTGCTCGTAGCAACCGCCTCGACGCTACCAACATCTCTTAACTGTGAATTACACGCTTTTGACCTTCCGGAAAACCGAATTTAAGGATTTTATTTCAAATCCTTTTCGAATATATTCAAACAGCCCCTTGACTGTAGTTGTTAATAACATGTTCACAGCCATCTCAGATGTTTTCTCAATGTGCGTGACATAAGGTATACCTTATATGCACGCACCCTTTCGCAATTCATTGAATTTCATGAATACTCTCACTTCGGCGAGGTAATATATAAAAAGAAGTTTGCGGCGATCTTCAAACTGAGAACGGTTTCTGATAGAGCTTCTCACCTTCCCAGCTTCTCATGTGCCATCGTTAATCAAAAAATCAGGTTTGGAATATCTCAAATAGTTCGATTTTTTGACGACGATGCTTCAATCGTACCAATTAAACAACTGTGTTTTCTCTCTCCATCGCAAGCACATTCGTTCACATGTCTGTTACGCGTTTTCTTCTGTTGCTAGAGGTATGAAAACCGCTAACGCGTGCTGCTCTCCTTCCATCTTCACACGCCCATTGGCCAGTTCACCCTCTACCAAACAGAGAATGAGGGTCGCTTTAAAAATTCATTATTATTGAACTTACGAACAGTTCTGAGGCTCTTCGTTGCAGGAACATGAATTTCAGATAATGTGAACATGCAACAGAAAGTTGCGACTTTTGATAACAGAAAGAGAGTGAAAGCAGTCTCTTGATATATATTTGAAATATGGAAAGAAGTGCAAGCGTGAAATAAATTCGAACGACATGCCAGACAATTTTTGAGATAGGAAATTCCGTTCAGCTCATTTGTAAATCCAATGAGGTCTCTGGAAATATGGATTTTTCGTTAGCCACATGCACATGTCTCTTGTAGCCTTGAAGCTCCTCTGTCTGATGGCGTCAAAAACTTATATGGTTGTTAATGAGATGAGAGTATGCACTTGGTCTGCATATTAAATTATCTACCAATATTAAATTATCATGTGATCCATACCAACATTATCTTATTATGTGATCCAGAAATTTCTTCTAGTAGTGGTACTGATTTCTACTAATAGTGTGGTGATATTGATAGTATACTCTCTTAAGTAATTTTTCTTTCGTTGAAAATGTCTCATAATCGATCTCATGCACGCTTTATGCTGTAATCGTTCTCTCGTTTTGTTTTTCTCAGTTTTTTTTGGGTCCGTATAAGTGGTCAATCGAAACTTCTTTATATGTACTCATTGAACACATTTGTCCATCAGGCATATTGCATTGATCAGTTTTGCTCAACCATGTTTTGCATCGAGGAACGGAAATTTCGGGGTTCCATCCCCGTTCCCTTGAAAACTGATACAATCAGCTAAAATTTCATACAGAATACACGCAACTGTAGAATTGTGTAGGATCACAAATATCACTTCGATGAAGGCTGATCTGGCAAGTCTGCAACTGACTCAGGTTAACTCTCCTCTTTCCTTTGGCGAATATAGAAAGCCACCTCTTCTCGAGCACGGACCAGATACTTGGACAGCGATGATGCCGAGTAGTAATTCATGCTTTGTAACATGAATGCTTGATTCATTTCTTGGCTTCTCTTTTACAGGGTTCTTCTTCACTCATATCTTCACTGATTCATAAATCTTGCCTAAATAAGTATCAAATGATTCAGAAATCTGATGATGAGAACTGCAATCGTTCACCTCAAACTATTTCTGTTGTCCAAATAGAACGACATTTTTGTTGAAACTTGAATAAATATTGGTGTGATTGGTCACAGATGAATAATTGAATAACGTTTATTATGAGTGGTTATGAATATGCACGACACTCATTAGTACGATACAATTGACCGAATATGGATATAAGTGAATAAATAAATAAATTAGAAGCCAATCGCTGGCTGATTACAATTCCAGTACGATAATTAGATTAGTAATATAATACAAGTCGAATATAAAACATTAGTGGCCAATCGCTGGCCGATTAAGATATTGGACTGGATGATTATGAAATAAGTACGGATTAGGTTCCGACCTCTGACTTCGACTGACTCTGACTCTTCTTGTACCACTAACTCTGCTGTCTCCTTTTATGGCCTCTGTTTCGTCTCCCATTCTCACGTTCCTAAAAGATCACATTTGTAGATAACATCTCATGATACGATTCTCAGCTTTCGGGCAGTGCCTTTGTTTTGGCTATTAACATGCATTTTATCTGAATGTGCAACAAATATATTGCCTTTGCCAGATGTTCACCTTTATGTTTTCATTTGAACCGTTTCATCGAAATGGTGTTTCGCGAATTCGAACAGTACAATGTTTACACTCGCATGTGAGAGCTAACCTTCTATGCTCCATGAATAACACTGGAAAATGAGTGGTTTGAATTGATTCATCTGTTTCAGTCTAAAGATATCTTCAGCGAATCTTGCTCAAGGACTCATGAATTTCTTATGATCACCATGGTGCGAACTGTTAGCGAAACAATCATTTTAAATACAGTTCAAGAAATGCATATATTTTTTTGTTTTGTTTTGTTTTGTTTTGTCCATTTTCCTGGTGATCTTTTGGTGAACTGAAACTATGAAGTAGATTTTATTTATTCGTTCAGTTTCATTGCGAGGAAAATGAACAAACCAATAAACAAATTTCACATCAGAGTAAAATAAGTTCATCATAATAGTGGTTTAAATTGTGGAAAATGTTTGAAACTTACATTGATCCAATTGGACGGTACATTCCGACCGACTCCATGACTCGATATAGTTAGAGTCAGTCGAGGACGTATCGTTATCATCTTCCGTATCGGTATCATCTTCACACTCCCAATATAGTGAAAGGGACTTGACGTATGTCGTGTGGTTGGGAAGAGTGTTTACAACGAACGTAACATTTACTTATACAAACACCAACAATGAACAGAACAAATTATGCATCAGAAATATTAGTGAGATTAAGGTGTGATAAGGGGGGGGGAATGATGCTATAAGAAATGACGTGATGTGTATTATAAAAGGCAATATGTTTCGATACATTCAGAAATAAGATATAATAATTTGGTAAAGAACAAATATTGCATATCGAAAGTGAATCACAAATTTCGTGAATATCTCTATTCACGACACCCAACCACCGATCTCGGAAACGGATGATTCCATATCCGAGACGTCCACATCGTTGAATACCACTTCGACTGTGTCACTCTGGTCGATAGGGAGAAACTCGTCCACGTATTCTTCTTCTTGATGCTGATCAAAATTAGCGAGCCAGATCGAGATATATTGTTTTAACTCAAATATCTTATCGGCCATGGAAGCCGACATTATCGCTCCTACCCAATGTTTGATTCGTTTCTTGAGTCCTCTTTTGTAGGCTACTCACTCATATCTCCATCGTATCTTACATACACATGCACAAATTAATTCTGTAACTATTCAATTCTGTAACTATTCACTTTTGAAAATGTAAAAATCAATAGAGTATGATCGTTAAAAATGAAACAACATATCTGACTACAGACGCATTTGTCGAACACATACAAATTTTTCGCACATTAAACTGCAATCTGATAGAAGCTATGCTAAAACGGCACCACAATATGAGGCAAAAAATACGAAGCGGATGCAACATAAATGCCTATGGCTAAAATTCGAATTCGAGTAAGGTAATTCTCGTTTTGGGCAACGTCTGCGAGTTGATAATCATGGTCTCAAATGAAGCTGTCAATTAATTCTGTATTCACAAATGAACATATATTGTATCTGTTAGCATTTGAAGAATTCTATAGTTCGTATGCAACACCAAATTTCTGTGATACACAAAGCGGCAATGAATACGAAAAGCTGTATTACGCAGTGAAATGGTTTATGGCTGACGGGGAATGTTTTCCGATGACCATATAAAGCAGAGAATAATGTGTAGATAATAAACATGTTAAAGGTACTTCGAAATCACTAATGTCTATGTTAATTTATATTCATTGTATTTCAAGTTTCTGCTTTCCTAGCTGCAGAAGCATGAAAAATGAATTTCACTGCAAATACATGTTTACGAAAGTTGTTGTAGGAATACCCGTGAATATTCTAACTTGACGTAGTTGATGAGATTTGAATTGCAGCAATGAAGATGAAATCCTTATTTGCAATAACATGAGCGCATGAGGCATCAAGTAATAGGGATACAGTAATGAAGATGGAATGGACGGATTGATAGATATGGAAAGGGATAAACACTCGAGAGATTGATCACATCCATGTAGCGAAGTATTCTGGGATCGTGTTTGGTGATAAGGAATGCTTAGTGATGTAGCATTGTTGTTGTTGTGTAACAACATCACTAAGTAAAATGAATTCAACTGAAAAGGTGAATATTCGAAAGTAAACAATGCAGTAAAATTTCAAGAAGAAAGTGATAGTAGAAACGACAGTAATGGTCAAAATGTTGGATGGTTAAACGGTAATGATGACTAAAATGTTGGTAGTAGTGGTTGAATAGTAATAATGGTTGGAATGTTGAAACTGTTGAAAACTGATAGGAAATGTTGAAGCTGGTGGAAACAATGAGTCTGTTCAAACGATAGAATCTCTTCAAAACTGAAAAATATCACAGAGAAATATTTTAGTTCAGTTGTACATTGGGATATTAAGGCATGATATATAATAAGTAGAAGAAATAAGAAACACTGAATTTGGAATAAGCAAAGATATATACAAAAATGATGAATGAGCATTCCTTATGTGTCGTTGTGAGGATTGACTCTGTTGCTATTTTAGATATATAAAGTGAATGGTTAGCGATGCTGGACACCATTGTATTTTTGTAGAATTGATAGGGATTGAGATAGAGCTAAGTACGGAAATGTAAAAGAAGATGTGGATCGTAGTGATGTAATTCAATATGTTTTAGATTTCACAGATGTGTGTTCAAATCTGTAAATATATAAATGATTTGATTGTGTTTACAAGGACGATGCATACAAACTGCATTTCAATCTGACGGTGATACATTGAGACCAGCGTCAAAATACGTAATAAAAAACTGACCCTATCGTCAAGCATGAGCTCGAAGATGGCAATGCACATATTGTTATGCGAACTTAATCATTGATCTATAACATATTGAATTCCTGTTCATTGAAATACATTGTATCGCTGTAGATCAGTGGATATTATACATTACTATAGAAATATAGTTTTGATATATTAAAGCCAACCGTCTTCTCAAGTATGCCAAGCAACATGTTGATGTTTCTACATCATTCGATTGAGCAGAGTCTCGGCTTTCTGAAAATGAAAATTACGCCGAGAAATTCCGTCTCTACGAGGAGATATAGTTATTTTTCTGATGCTATAGGGGTTGCCACATTCAAGTCTACCGTACTCTCAGTTTTGATCAGTAACATATCAATTTCTTCACACCGATCAATCGAGCAGAATCTCTGGACTCAGAAAAATATAAATTTTGTCGGGCGATTCTGCTCAGTTGAGGAAATATAGCTATTTTATTAAAGCTACCTCAACTAGCGCAGTGGTGCTCTTTGAAATGCATTGTATCACTCTAGATCAATAGATATAATACATTACTATAGAAATATAGTTTTGATATATTAAAGCCAACCGTCTTCTCAAGTATGCCAAGCAACATGTTGATGTTTCTACATCATTCGATTGAGCAGAGTCTCGGCTTTCTGAAAATGAAAATTACGCCGAGAAATTCCGCCTCTACGAGGAGATATGACTATTTTTCTGATGCTATAGGGGTTGTCACATTCAAGCCTACGCTCAAGTTTATCCAGAACATGTGGATTTCTTTGCACTATTCGATCCAGCGGAATCTCCAGATTCAGAACATCATATATTTTGCTGATCGATTCTGCTTACCTGAGGAGATGTAGCTATTTTCTTACAAACAGATCTGTTTCAATTAGCGCAGTCTCATTCATTTATAGAAATTGATCACTATAGATCAATCACTACGTTTATATAGCAGTATACGGATTGCCATCTTCGAGCTAACCGTACTCTCGGGTTTGCTCGGAATCACATGAATTTATTTACACCAGTCGATTCTGTGGAACGTCTAGATGGAGAAAAACATATACTTTGTTGAGCTATTTCGCTTACGTGAGGAGATATAGCTAATTTCTTGAAGCTAGCTCAATTAGCGCAGTAGCGCACGTTTATATGCATCGTATCATTTTAGATCGACCATATAATAATTCATATATCTCTATGAGGATTACCATTTACAAGCTAATTGTTCCCTCAAGTTTGTCCAGTAACATAGCAATTTCTTCACACCATTCGATTACACACAACCTCTAAGTTCAGAAAAACGTGTCTTCAATGTACTGTCAACGGAATTTCCGCTCTGTTATGCGTGCCTTTTAACTGTTTCGCTCAATTCACACTTCATTTATGCTCAGATTGTCACAGGAACAAAATTCTCAAGTGGTATTATTTGATTGATATCATGATCTATACGAATTGTGCTGCTGGCAAATTTCGCGCATTTCATTTTTTAAAAACAGAGCAGAGGAGCCCATGTGTGTCTCTTATGTGTCCACAAATCCTGTGCTTTCCAACAAGTTTCCGTTCTAGGAGAGACAAATAACTGAATAAAGTTTTCTTACGATATAAATGAAATGAAGTTCACTATGCGGCGCTCTCATTCCATATTCCTATCAATTCGTATTCTTTATCGCCCTTTTCATTCTCTGCTCCTTCTCACAGCGCAATACATGAAAGAGCGATAGAGAGGATGACTGCAATTTCACTACAGCAAGAATTTCGTTTCGTTCATCAAAATGTCCATTTGCATGATGAATTCCAGGCGATTTGATGCCGCTATGCAAATGTATGTGAGTTTCCGAAGTTAATTTTTACAGTAATTCTCTCATGATCTCAAATTGGGCTAAGATTTGCTTGGATAGCATAAGTGTACTTGATTTCAACATTACATATGCACCCTTCGAGGCAGTTTTAATTTCACAGTAATGTGCATAGTTAGATTGTTTGTTTGACTTACCGAAGATGTTGATTGTTCTCAATCTGAAGATGAATGCATGATTCTTATGATCACTGCAAACATCTCTATCCCTAATGAATGCATTTCATGTTGCTCGCAACTAACACCTTCTTTACTCAATCTCATTCTATTGCCGAGATGTACATCTTCATTTTTGTTTGATCATTACATCAGATCGACCTTTTGATCATCAATTCATGTATATCCCCAGTGATGGATAAATCTTAAAAAATGAAGAACGTATAGTAGTAAATCAGTTCATGTTGTACAATTCCACACAATTACGTAAATTGCATCCGATTTCATCATCTTGCAATATATTTATCAACTGGATTTCGTCAACTTGAATTGAAATGTGAACTCCTGATTTCCATTGATCCCTCGTTTTTTGAAGGTGTTTCAGGAAATGAATAATGAATTAGGGAATTTGCAGTCTATTCACTGTGTCAAAGGGAACGATAATTCAGGCAAAAGAGACTGAATTAATAGAATGCCTGACCGACGACTTATTGCTATTGTTGGTGCCGGTAGCAGTGGTATTACGGCTACCCGGTACGCTCTTTCTTGGTATTTTCATCTGTTATCTACCAAAATTTAGTTTCATTTTTTTTTCAAATGCATCATATCACAGCTCTATTCAAGTCGTTTCATGAGCAGTTCAAGATGAGAGGTTGTTCTTATTGTTAGCTTAATATTCGCTCAAAATCATACAGATCAGTATAAAATTCTCCAATTTTACCAGTAACTAGCTATATTGTTCCGTATTGCTCGAGCAATGTTCATCAAACTTATCATATGGTGTCGTTTCATTGTAGCTGAAGCATTTCGTATTCTTTCATTTACAGACAAGCTCTTGATTATGGATTTAAACCGGTCGCTTTTGAAGTATCGAAAAACTTCGGTGGTTTATGGAACTATAAACCACAAGAGACTGATGGTCGGTTAGCACTTCTTGGTCATTTTGTTCTTTTTCGTGGTTCATTTGATTCTGAGAAGAAACAAGAATGACTAATTGCTAGTAGTGAAAGTTATAAGCGGTGATACCTAATTTGAAGAAAAATTGACCCGTGTCAGGCCTCGACTTCATGTTTTCAAATTTTTCGGCTTTACAGCTTTGCACTTATCAAATTTTCGATTCAGGCTTTAACCCCTCCCCGCCCTCTGTTGGATGGTCATTCAGTTGCTGCTCTTGAAATCGAATGACCATCCAAGACTGCTCGACAGTTTGTCGTATTAAATATTCACGTATGTATTTGTCGTACAGTGCGATTATCATTTCCATGATACGGTAACTTCCATACCATAATTCTCACAAAAAAGATTTTGACTGAATATTACTTGATGTTATCGCCTACAGAACCGTCGGTGATGAGATCGACGGTGATCAATTCATCAAAAGAAATGACCGCATACAGTGATTTTCCACCACCAAAAGAGTTCGCAAATTTCATGCATCACACGAAAATGCTCGAATACCTAAAGGTTGGAGATTTCTTTTTCGGACAAGAAATTGCATTCATTCATTGTCATCAGGAAGTTTTAATCGCGCCGAAGTGTAAGTTTAATTCGGAATATCTTTCATGCTTGCACAGTTTTGAAGGTTTAGGTGATTCTGAAGGGTTTGATGCTTTGAATGTTATATGAAAAATTGAGAAGACCCCTATACACGGGCAGCTACCCATATTAGCAAGTCTTCCGGAGACGATAGGTGCAAAATCCAGTTCTGAACAACTGTTTGTTTTGTGTAAAACCAAAAATGAAAATATTGGTTCTTGAAAAAAATAGAATAGCATTGGTTGTATAGCTAATGCATGTGAATACCGTTCTATTGATCAGTTTTTCTTATTCACTTCATCTCTTTTAACTCCACAGTTCAAATAAATTTCTCATTCTGTAGTATATACTATTTACTGAATACAAATGACCATTACGTTCAATCATACTACACGTCCATCGCTGGGCTTTCTCTTTGACCGTTGAGTTCCTCAGTATTGCAATCGGCAATGACTGCATGAGAAGCTATTGTCTATGACACGCTCATACACTTCGAACCGATTTAGATGAATTCTCATTCTTTTCGGACGTGTTGTATTCGCTCTTATCGCTATCACATGCGAATACGGTTCTATTGATGAGTTTTTCTCGTTCACATCGTCTCGTTTCACTTGACAGTTAGAATCAATTTCTCATTCTGTAGTATATACTATTTACTGGATACGTTGACGATTGTTGACAACCGAAATCAACAATATAGCGATCGAATTGATTTTCTCAACAACGTTCGACAGTCAAATGTACAATTATAGAGTTTGATAGAATGAGAATTTGACTTTAATTATTCAGTGACATGAATGAAAAATTAGCATAAGATAACACTTTTGGTGATAAGAGCTGTGAGAGCGATTGTAACAGCGCGGAAAAGAATGAAAACCCTGTTAAAACGGCATTTGAAAACAAATGGATGTAATTTCAATGTTGCCATCAGCTAACCGCATTTACATATCCGAGATGAAGGACACCATCACAATGGCGTTCTATCATAACATGACAACTGCACTAAAAACTATTTTCCCAGCCCCTCCATTACTCCTCAACACCTTCAAATTACCCAAAATGGGTAATTTCACAATGTACTAGAATCATAGTATTGACCGTTCATTAAGGACTGCATTTGCTCTAAATTTTATGGTCTTCCTACCATATCTTGCTATGCATTCGTCTAGTTAAACCATGAATTGTTTTTTCCAGCAGATTACTCAAATACTCACTACACCATTTTCCACCTTTTTAATTGTTTTTTTGGTGTTCCTCCTTTGCACAGGAGATGACAGAGCCCCATTTTTATAATGCTCTTTGCTCATTTATTTGAGCGAATTTTCAAACGTCATGGACTGCACTTATAGACTGATTGATAACCGTTTATATTATGCTGAGATTTTTTCTATTTAATGTTCCCGTTACATGCAGAAATAATCTTATTTTTCCTAAAATATAACTGTTCATTAGCACCATTGTTACTTTTTGATTTATATTACTCCGAATTGGATTAACAAGAAAGAATGCAAATTGATGTTGTAAGTTTGCGATACCCAAGTGAATGACGACAAATATAGTTGTGGTCAATACTTGCAGAAGGTTTTTATCTCGAATCAGTTACTGCTGTGGATATACTCATGATAATGGCCGAATTGAGCATCATGAATTGTGATGTTCATGATTAAACCTGAACCTACAGGTGTTTTCAATGTGGCACTCTGCTCACTCACTGATTCCTAATGGTGAATCAGTTCAATAACGATACTTTAACAAGAAACATTTGTAATACGCAATAACAACGACGGAAAAACATAATTTCCATTGAACTGTCTCAACCACGATCACATCATAATAAGAAGTCAGCACATAAGAACATGAAACAAGAAATGTGAATGTCAGATTCATCATCCTTCAATGAGTTTCTGGTGAGGTATCACCGTATCAGTGAATACAAATGTGATAATGATTGTGCATACAATGATGATAAAAGATAATGAGAGTACACAGTGAAACATTCATACCAAGTGATGATAATGAGCAAGATTTTATTATTTCATCATGAAATAAATTGATAAAGTGATGTGGTTCGAGTCAAAATAGCACCTATTTGAGACGTAATCGTCTTCTGACAGTATCTGTGTTCACAATAATCACTGACAACGATCATATATAACACGAATCACCTGACTTTGTAGCAGCATCTGGGCACTTTCCATTGACTGTTGATCCAACTGTAACAAATGTTTACTTTTGACCGTATTTGAAGCATTTTCAATATCATTGCTATTGTTTTTATTCGTACTGATAATGTTATTAGCATATTGCTATTATTGTTGTCAATTGTAAGGTTCATTACTGTCAGTGAAACGAGTTCATCAGGGACTGTTGAATGAAACAAAATGAAATCTCAAACTCACTCCTCGATTTACCAGCAACTTCACTCGACGATCCATCACCATTCCAATTTGGGAAGACAAGATAAAGCGGTGCATAGCCTCCACCATAATTACCCTGACCTCCGTAGCCGCTGCCACCGAAACCACCACTGGAACATCCGTATCCTCCATAACCACTACATCCACCAAATCCACCCCCAAGCCCACCGGACCCTCCAAATCCACCATACCCTCCCATTCCTCCGGTCATTCCCCCATAGCCACCGTAACCACCCATTCCCGAGTAACCTCCACCATAACCCCCACCGTAACCACCTAATCCGGTATAACCTCCACCGTAACCACCCAGTCCGGAATAACCTCCACCGTTACCACCCGTTCCTGAGTAACCTCCACCGTAACCACCTACTCCCCCTCCACCATATCCTCCCGATCCACCGTATCCCGTCCCACCGTAGCCATTCGAACATCCATAGCCAGTTATCGTGCAAATAACCCTATAGTAGTAAGCATTCGCTGCAATAAATATCGTCATTTCAGTATCATATTAATTTGAAAATACTTCTGCTCTAATAGTAAGCATAATAATTTGGTCCATATTTTGGAACAGTGATTTTAGATGACTGAGTAATCATGGAGACCTTATAATAGTGCATTTGCGAATTCAACAATGAAAATTTTGGGTAATCATGGCATTAGAAGATTTCTTGTATCATGCACTCCAAAACCTTATTCTTCCCATATTTATCTTTTGATCTCCAAAATTCAGTTATCTGTCATGTTTCCAGTTGGTGATCAAAGATTTTTTTGAAGAAATACGTGATCTCTAATTTGCACCCCTCATCTCACAACTAGATGTAGTAAAATTGAGTCAAGTGTATCTGTTTCATTACAATCAAGCATTACAAATAAAAACCTCACTTCATCTGATAATAACAACAAGAAGAGGTTGACTTTCAAAAAAAAGTTCCAAATATACGAAAAAATGTCAAGTGAGCAATGGTTGAATAAGACAATAAGAAAAAATCAAAAATACTGATTAATAAAAGCAACCTGCACATGAAAAGATTAGCAATAATGATACAATTGGCAACATGATTTTCGACTGGCTGATCGGGCGAGTTTCTACGAAGCACCAATCAGGGGAGAGGTGATCACTGAAATGGATGAAACTATTGTTGATATGTTTGATAGAGCCAACGTTTGTTTGTTCTTTTGCTGGTTGAGTCTTTGCTCTGCGATAGTCTGCTTCTTGTGGTACCTCTTCATTCAAGATTATCGTATAGACAGTCTTACTGAAGAGACGAATACACTTGTGATCTGAATGATGTGAGGTGAAGTGCTTTGGTTTGTGCTGAATGAAAATAAATAAACAAATAATCGAGAATAAACGATGGATTAAAAAAGCTAACTCGATTGCTTCATTGAGAGATCACATCTTCTCTTTGTTTGTGTTGCATTCAACAATCGTATTACTATATTGTTGCGTTTAATATTTGTTTTGGTTGTAATTCGTTTTTAGTGTAGTTGCTGGAACAACCTCATATCTAGTGTTCATTAGCAAAAAGATCAGTGGCAATAAGGACTGATGTTCTGAATCGTTGCTGATGATAATTACTGAAAAACTGGATCATTGGTGATGGTAGTGACTGACAGACAGATTCGTTGATAACAATGTTTTTTTGATTCGAATGATAATGATCCATGTAATTCATAGGTCATTTCATGAATCTGCTGATTGATATAAGACGACTAACGCAGATCAAAGCATTTAAAATGCGGTCATAAACCGAATAAGAAGGATAATTAATACGGGATATTGGTTGATATCTATCGAACAATGACTAAATCATTTATTCGGATCCTAATCCTTTGATTTTGCTTATCCGTATGCTCTTCACTCGAATAGATGCGTCGCCATCTAATCGGTTTTCACGATTCGTCTAATTTGATGCTTTCAGAATCCCGCAATCACAATATTCTTACACATGATTATCTCTTTAAATGACTCGTTGAATAATCAACCATTACTACTGTACATACAAATGAAAGCAAAACCAAATAAAGTTTGCTTATAATTGTTTATTCAGTTCATCAATCCATCCATCGCTCACTCTACCCACCACTCTAATGAATACAACCAATAAAATACTATGCAAAAATCAATCCTCTAACTCTTCTATCAAGCATCAATTCGAAAACGTTTTGCAAATATTTATTTTCCTCAATCAAGAACTAAAGTAAGGTAGATGGATATTGAAGAAGAGTCAATATTATTCAAATTATTTCATAGCATCGTTAGAGTATATCCTATAAATATTTTTATATACTTTGTTTACATATCCGTTTATCTTGCTCGTTTTTCACTGGCGTACACTCTCCTCAGCCAGTAACCAGTTCCACTGATATTACGCAATAATTATAAAAATAACTATGCCATTGTATACATAATGACAATTATACGCTATTCAAACATGCACCATAACACATGCCCTGACTGTACTATTGATTCACTGTAATATTTGTTTATTTATTACTACTACTATTATTGCTATTAATATTATAATCATTATTATTACTGTTGATATTATTACTAATATTGATAATATTAACAATAATAGTGACATGAATAATAACAATAATAGTGATAGTAACAACAATAGTATGCAATCATCATTCTCGGTCAGAAAAAAAGCGATTAATTTCTCGTATTCCCATGTAATCAAACCAGCGCAAAGTTGACTCCGATCATCTTGAAGTGTATTCACTACTGATACATTTGTTGATTCACGTGAATGAATTATCAAACAACCAACTGCTTCTTTCTTGAAAAATTATTCATTCAAAAGGAAAATTTATATTATTACAAAATATTTATAAAATTAAACTATTCATACAGAAATTTATATTTATTACGGTCTTTATATAATACCGATATGAGGAATATGTGCTCTGCAGATTATCATTATCGTAATAATCAGGTAATTATAAAAATACTAATGAACATTGGTAATACCGACAGAAAAATGATACAATAATTCTAGTTATTGCATAATGATAATAATCAATATTAATCACTTAATCCCATAATAACGAAAATAATAATTTCTAGTCAAATCTAGTTAATAAAAATAAAAATTGATCAGAGGTGTTCAATTGTCATGCTGGTCGTCCATCACCAAGAACACCACCACCAAAAGTAGTAGCAGCCATCTGAAATCAAATATTACTATTAACAATAATAGTAATAAATCATAATGAATACAATAATGATAATGATTATATTAACGATGATATTGATAATTATACAAACAACAATATTACTAGTGATTTTAATAATGAATCAGTTACATAGCAACAACGTTAATGACAACAAAGAACGTAAGCATTCAGATAAAAGCGTACATCCGGAACGGGGTATCCAAGGCACGTTGCCTCCTCCACCACTGGGAGGAATTACAGGGACGGGTGGTGATGAATAGCAATAACCTGACATGCATGAGTAACCACTTGGACACAAACCATTCACACAAGGACCAATTGCTGCAGTTGAACTCAAATTCATTCAGATTAACTTGATGGAATGCTCATATTCGACTGACAAGATGAAATCGCCATGTATCATTACAAATACAGGTAGAGCTCAAAATCTGTAGATCTTTCATTGATACGGTGTATTTTTGTGATAGAGAAGAATCTCTTCTTTCGTGATAGAGAAGAATCTGATTGTCAAGAAATTTTGGGATTGGTGATAATGTCCTCGCATACGGATGACTCGAAGATGGTATTTTTTGCGTTAATTCAACGATATCTGATGGTATAACAGGAATTTTTATTCACTGACTGATGTGTTCAAATCGCTCTCGTGACTATTGTATGCTAAAAGCGTTTTCTTGCATTGTTTTTCTCAACTTTGCTTCTCTTCTGCGCTAAAGACCTATCGAAGCTCTCATTCTTTGCATGTGCTCTCTGCTAACGTTCGTTCGACTATTGATCATCGAAAGTATTGAAATGATCATCAAATTTATTTCATATGATCAGGAATCAATGATACACAAATTCTTTAGTTAAAAAATTTTTTTGGCTTCCTCATAAAAAGATCACATCACCAATCACTAGCCAGAGCTAATATCGACACAACAGAGCTGGATCTGGTGCTGAAGCCAGAATTTTAAAAACGCAAAGCCGGAGCCGAAATTTCAAAAATGCGGGGCTGAAGCTGAAGTTTTGTAAAATCTGGAGCCGGAACAGCAGCTGACTGTTTTTTTCTCAAATTCGGCGTCACTGTACATAATGGAGTTGAATCATGATACCATTTAACCATATATTCAAGAACTGTTAATTTACTGACAGCTCAGAATTTCATCTAATTGATCAAGATGATGTTAATATGCTTGATTTTACGAATTGACTACAGTGATAGCTTAAAGATCCAATTTCTCAGATCTTCAAACAAGCACAAACAACTCACCTCCACCGAATCCCTGTGAGACTGTCGCAGAGAATCTACCTGAAATATCAGCTTATCAGCACTGACTCATTTCAACTGATAAAGTCGATCAGTCACTTAACTGCCTAATCTGCACTAATATTGATTCAGCTGAAGGACAACTCTATCTTTTTGCTACATAGCATCAATAGAGGAACGCTTAGTTATCAATTAGTTTTGACTATCCGAATCACTTCCGTGCGCATATTATCATATCAAAGAAGGTTGAGATGTTAAATCAGAAATTAAGTTAAACCAAAATATTACAACAAAATTCTAACCAATCAGAAAAATTGCCACAAGAAGTACGATTTTTGGACGCATTTTGGAGGATACTGACTGCAGAGATTCATTTCAGAATCTCCTTAAATCTGTTCCGATTGAAGTTTGCATTTTTTTGTGTGCACAAAGAAATCTCGTATGTAAATATAAGCATTGTCATTCTAAATGTTGAATATGTACATTGAAAAGTTGCGTTGAATTGGAATTTTGAAAGATTTTAACGCAATTTTTTTAAAACTGGATCTTATCAATTATCTACTAAATTTTTAGTACGTATAATGTGATATCTGAAATTTTTGACAATGAAAATGTTATTTTGACAACGTTGTTGACAATGAAAATGTTATATTCCGTTTCATTTCATTTTGAAGAATTCCAATAGTTGCAATTGAATCACAATAAAAACAGCACATACTATGTCAACAATTTTTCAGAACTCCGTTTATTCGTTCCAAAACCAATGTATTTCCATTCAATGGGTACGTAAGCACATTTGATTTCATAATTGAAAACGCTTTTAACACTTTCTTGAACCGAGGAAGACGCTAGCTACCTGGTGGATATATAGGTCGTAATTGAATGCGAGTAGCTTAAATTCCCAATATCTGATCATCCCGGAACGTTAGAAATCGGTAAGCTGAAAAATTCGGGAAAGTAAAATTCCGACGGAACGTACGTTAGTTTATTGGGAGTTTGTAATTGTAACTAGAAATTTTGGAGTTGCATATCTAAGATTTTGATATCGCACAAGGATGTAGAGTGAAGATCTCAAAGATTTGAATGCGCTGAATGAATCAACTGTCATTTGCGTTTGATCTACCTGCTGATTAACGGACGTAATGTTTATCACTGATAATCACATCAGTTCGTTTGCACCACATCAATCTCACAATTCATTCATACTAAACTACAGCTATAAAAACTTCACTTGATCCGTTCTTCAAACATCTCACCGACAGTTGCATTTGAATTTTTTTCGCATCATCACTTAATAAAAAATAGGTATTTGTGTGGATTACTTATCGATGAATCATTTATACAATACTTTTACTTGAGAGGAACTGTTTACTTGTGCCTTGCAAAATATTATTCAATGTCTATCACTCTATTCTATATATATATATATATATATATATATATATATATATATATATATATATATATATATATATATATATATATATATATATATATATATATATATATATATATATATATATGTATCCGCTTAACTCAATTAAACAGATTTCTGCGATCAAGATCAAAGAACCAGGTTTTTTTCATTTACTTTAGTATGCTCAGCACATTATTTTCAAATAACTTTTCTTGAGCATAAATATATCATAACAAATCTGATGAAGTTGCGTAGAAAGCAGTGAATATAATCTGAAAATGAGGTGAACTCGTCGTAATATTAATGACAATCATAACATAACATCAATGATAAAATTAGTTATAATACAACTCTCAGAGCAATAAAAATGGTAAAAGTACGATTACATTAGCATTGTTGTTAATATTTTTTTGCCGAAAGCAAATAGTAATATCCGGATTGAATTCTTGAGATAGCAATTATGTTTATCTGAAACTTTTCTTAGATATGCTCTCGAAGACAAAACAAAATTTTATTGACATTTACAAAACGCACGCATAAAATGTCTATATAATCAGACTTTATCGTCAAGATATCAACATTAGAAAGGCGCATCTCATACCTCATTCACACCTTTCCGTTTACCTTTACATAATCGTAGAATTATGTACAGCCTGATAGCGCTTCTTCTGATCACTTCATCTACAGGTTAGCAAATGTCTTCGCATTTGTCACTTTCTATTCTTGCTTAACAACAGTCAGTATTTACTTAGGAACAGATTTTAATGATTTGTTTCGGTTTCATTCTCCAATGATTTGAGCACTTTTTGAAAATTGATTTGAGTGCTGATCATTTTGCTGAGTTCATTGAAGGTCAGATACGCTCGACTCTGTCTGTCATTCATTCATGATAACCAACAGGGATTACTGGTGAAAATGAGGTAATCGTAATCTAAGGTAGTGATGCTGTTATTGCGCAATATTGTGGTAAATATTATATCCTTACATAAAATTTCAGCAAACGCATTTTTCTATTCGTACACTTGCACATTTTATGGATACGGATGCTCTAATGGTGGAGGTTTTGGAGAGGGATTCGGGGGTTACGGTGGATTCGGAGGTTACGGTGGATTCGGAGGTTATGGTGGATTCGGAGGTTATGGTGGATCCGGAGGTTATGGTGGAGGCTACCCACCTATATATTTCATATTCCCGAATTGGGGTGGCAACAACAATGTCCCAGTTATAGGAGGTGGAAAAACGCTAAGTAAGTTGGATGGTTTTATTTCGTGAACGATATGAAGATAAAGTTGAATGGCATGAAATAAACTTATTCGAATGTTTTTGTGCTTTTTCAAATTGCAATGTTCATTCTCTGATGAATTTTCCATAAGAATTCTCTAGTCAAATGGATATTGTTTAAAAGATTCCTTCATGCTGATGAATGTTTTTGTTGTTTGATGAAAATATTTGAAACAAAAAAGAGGATTTTCAGTTGGACCAACGGTGAACGGATTATGCCCAGACGGTTCCACTACTATAAGTGGCCAATGCTATTTATGATGAAGCCGGATGGAATTTTGTTGTGGATGAATAATGAGTGCTTTGCGGTTGATCTTGATGATCAGTTCGAAGATTATATAATCATATCACCTTATCGGATGTTCTTCTTGATGAAATAATAAGCTTTTCCTTTATTATCGCATCATCTGAATGCCATCATTTGTATTTATCATATGATTAACATCAATGATCGATGATGTTTGTATATGATGAATCCGTTATCAGCAAACAGCGATATCTTTGCATGAACTTGTTGAAGTGAGATGAATTCTCAGATTTACGTTTCATATTTTGTTGCATTGTTTTTAACGTGGATTGATTGTCAGTATCATTAAGAAGATTTGATAAAGTTGTATTGTTTTTTGTTAAAACATCGTTATTGAACTGATTCACTATTAGGAATCGATAAATAAGGAGAGTGCCATGTTTGAAACAACTGCACGTTCGGCTTTAATCGTGGACATCATATCATATGATAACGTCAAATCTGAGCAGATCCTGAACTATCATGAATATACCTAAATGAGTGAAATTCCCATAATTAAGAGTTTTTTGTTCGTGAATATCTGACTCCAGGATACAATTGATTTTCAGTACACTTTCTATCGAACAACTGCAGTTGGAGAGCACATGCACTGAACGAGAATTGCAATTTTTTATTGAACAGATGAGGAACAAGACTCGAAAGAGAAGGAAAAAAAACGGTTTTAGCAAAAAGCATGAATGAGAGTGATTATGACACATGATTAGGAAATGAAAATTCACGTAAGAGTATTCGATATCATCAAAACGATACGACAAGAACTACCTTCAAGCTGTCCGTACGCACAGATATTATCACCAACTGCATAATTTTTTGATGGTACCAGGTAGAAAAGACACTCATCTATCAGAAAAGTATATGACCTGTCGGGGAAAAATTTATGGTCTCAGAGATCGACCTTCATTTCTATAGGAATAATTTATGGCAGACCTTTAGACGCCAAGATATATGGTAAAAATTAGATTTATTCATCAAGCACATATACACCACACATATGTGCTAACAGGTAACTAGGAAGTATTACTCACCAAAGAACAATCCATGGTTTTAGAGATTTAAAAACTCCTTTAAGTTAGTACATTTGATCAAGTGATAATAATATGCATGACCCAGTTGAATTCAGTATAAATTTACACTAAGTTCAGCATACCCAATATTCGAATAAGTATCAGTTTAACAACTCAAAAAATAACTCACGATCAGCAACAAAAAGCATATGCTCTAATCTCACCTACACGAATATTAGCTGCCAAATGTTTGTAATAACAGCTGTTGAATGGCGTTCATTCTCTATCGGCTAGCTTGAACTTAACGTTAATCTTTTCGGTTATTCGCAGTTTCGCTGTTTTTCATCGGATCATTCGAATTCTCCCGTCCACTCATATCGTTTACATTGATTGTTTTATCAGTGAATATGCTCAGAATACTTTTGTCTGCGTTGAACATCATTCAATTTTGAATATTATTTGTTTGAACTGAATGGCTAATCGTGAATAAAATTTACATAATTTCCTGCTGCATCATTTCGTCTTGTTTCGCTTTGCATTCAACTTATTCTCCGATTAAAATTACATCTAACTGTGAATACTAAAAGCGTTTAATACATTTTGTACGTTACCAATCATTGTGATATTTTTCATTGCACTATTTCTCGTTGATTAATATATTGTTAAGTTGTGAATATCTTCAGTTACTTCATATGATATAATATATTTCAACAGTTTATTCAAATTCCTTGTGTGAACAACTGACAAAATACAAGTCTGCTCTACAATAATGCTCTTCAGATGGCTGAAGTTATCGAACATATTCTCAGCTATTACCAGCTCGGGAGAGCTTGATAATCACAAGTCGTTCGTGATATAGGATAAGCTCAAAAGTGAAGGACTCCGGTTTATTTTCCATCCTTTCAAATCATCATGTGTTCGTTTACACCGCTTCTGTCCCCTGGGAATCTCAACTCTCCAGAAAGTATGTGGAATTTCCAAGGACTTCAGAGACATGCATCAGAAACATCATTCATTCACACATACTTTTTCCCAATTGTTAGATAAACGCATGAATTTTCATATTAGGCGAACAATTCGCCACAAGTAAAGCTTTTCGTAGATGGAGACGCCAATCACATGATCGACACGCGGCGAAATCGAGTTGTTTTTGTTTACGATCTTATCTGTGTATTGATTCGACGGTGGTAATCTTGATGGCGAGGTGCAGAGGAGAATGATCATGGAACGTGGTTCCTACTGCCGATAAGATCTTTCATGATATTTCAGTAACCGCTTTGCTTCAGTGGAGTCAACAACATTTTTTTGGTGATAACATGCTGGTATCATCACTGATTAATTGTTGTTGCATTGATGACAATAGTATTAGTACTACTAAACCGTTGGAATGCTAACAATGTTAAGCCAACGCTTATTTTAATTTCGCAGTTCGGTAGTTTGTCGGAAATTGTTCAGACACGCTTTTCACCTGTGTACTATTATCATCACCATCATAACATGCCCACATATATGTACATTTCATATCAATACCAATGAACACGGCATTTCGCGTGCTCTCCATTGCTTTCAGTTCGTGTCTTTCGACGTCATGCCGCCAGCGTCCAACGCATCGTTGCCCATTTGTCGTTTAAATTTATCAAAAAATCAAATTCATTGTTGAATTCATCATTCGATTTTCCATTGATTGCGTTACACATCCGTATTCCATCATCAGACTCGTTTTATTGTAGTTGTCATTCGTTTATTGGTTTGACTGTTCGATTATGCAAAAATTATATTATTATCGTGTTTTTTCGAAGTTCTTATTATTAGATCTTACCAATTACCAGTGACGTTACCGTTGTGATCTAATTAGGATAATGCGAATGAAGCATGTTTTCAGGTATATACCAGTAAGGGTGAACAAGCAAAAACGATGCACCGGAGAACAGCGAATGATCCGATTGAAGAGACGAAATTGACGAGCGTTGACCACGATGTATTCATTTCGAATGATGACGAGAGTCTAAAATCTGAAGAGGAACGACGAAACAATTGTCATTATACCACTGATAAAATCGGAAGTTTGCATGACACTGTATCGCTCTTGGATTCCGATAAGCCACAGGCTGTACGCATCATCGAAACTGACGAAGAAGAGCACTCATTTCGACTGGAAGAACCTATGCTGAAACGGATTCTATGGGATGAGGCGATTGCCGATAAAAAGGTTCATTGTTGTGGTTGTTTTTTTGGAAGTATCACTTATGCTATTGTTGAATTACAGGTATCTATTATCAGTGTTGCGGGAGCATTCAGAAAAGGAAAAAGTTTCTTACTGAATTTTTTCTTGCGTTATCTCAGTTCGAATGAAGAGGAACATCTAAATGGTGAATGGCTTCATGTTACTGATGCTCTAACAGGATTCAGTTGGAGAGGAGGTTAATATTATGTGCATGATTCATTGTTTGTGATTCTATTCTATGTATACTTTTTATTCGTTAGTATTGTAATTTTTAAAATTACTACTTAAAAGAAAATAGATAGAATAAAAAATAAAGTTCATTAAATGAAAAAAAATCTTACGTAAAGGAAGTGAACGCGAAACAAGTGGTATTATGATGTGGTCGAAGCCATTCATTTTGAAGAATGCATCGAATGAGGACATTGTTGTTCTATTAATGGACACTCAAGGCGCGTTTGACTCACAATCTACAGTCAAAGACTGTGCCACAATATTTGCGTTGTCGACAATGTTGTCTTCTTTACAGGTTTACACTTATTACTGTTATTCTTGTGTTCATAGTGTTATCATCAATTTAGAAGTTTCATTTCAGATCTATAATTTGAGTCAAAACGTACAAGAAGATGATTTACAACACTTACAATTGTTCACTGAATATGGACGTTTAGCTATGGAAAACAGTTCATCGAAACCATTTCAAGTAAAACGCATTTTGATATGATATTACTGTCCCAATTGTTGTTATTATTCTCGTTTGGTATTGGTATTTATTATTTTCTTTTATTATTATTGTTATTGTTATTGCAGTCACTACTATTTCTTGTACGTGATTGGAGTTTCCCATATGAAGCTGAATATGGTTTTTGGGGTGGTGAACGACTTTTGGAACGTCGTTTGCAAGTTTGTTTTGATATCATTTGTTGGATTATTTTTGAGAATTTTATGATTACTGTTGTAAATTCATTGGATTATCTTGCAACTTACTGGTAATCTTTTCAAAGTTTTGCATTAATGGTTATTTTTTCAGTTGCTGAAATTTATTTGCAAAATGAATTTGGAGTAGAATGTGAATGATAGAAGATAATTGCAGATATCTGAAAAACAACACGTAGAGTTGCAACAGTTACGTCGACATATCAGATCCTGCTTCGATACCATTTCGTGCTTCCTGATGCCTCATCCTGGCTTGAAAGTTTCAACAAGTCCACTTTTCCGTGGCCAAATCAGTGGTTCGTTGCTTTATTGCTATGTATTATTTATTATCAGTGGTTTGTTTATTTATGCTCTCTATTGTTTGTTAATAAAATTATCATCATTGTTTGTCAGTGTGTTCAAATTTCAGAGATCAATGATGAATTCCAACAGCAACTGCGCAGTTTGGTGCCACAATTGTTGGACGTTAATAATTTGGTGTTGAAGAAAATAAATGGTCGCGAGATAACGTGTCGTGAATTGTTGGAGTATTTCAAGGTGAGTGGAATTTTCCTTTTAACATTCTTGATTTTTCGATTTCGATCTTTTTTCTTTTTTCCCATGGTAACTCCAAATTCCAGTTTTGATATGACGTAAAATTTATTTTGCCAGGCTTACATCAATATATTCCAAGGAGAGGAACTACCCGAACCGAAATCTATGCTAATGGTATGCACATTTGTACTTATTTACTGTTTATTCATTTTACGATGTAATAAATGTAATAATAATGATGTTATTAAAGGCAACTGCAGAGGCCAACAATCTTGCAGCCGTTTCAAACTCAAAAGCGCATTACGTGAAGTGTATGGAGGAGGTGTGTTGATTCGTTTTTATTACTGCTATTCCTTATGGATCGTTATTAATCGTTACTGTTCAAGGTTTGTGGTGGAGATGCGCCGTATATGAGCTCGAGGGATCTGGCTGAAGAGCATGAACGTTTTATGAACGAAGCGATAAGCATGTTCAAGAGAACAAGGAAAATGGGAGGAGTGGAATTTTCACTGCAGTTCGTGGAAAGATTGGATTCTGAAATTCAGGTTTTAACAACTTTTAATTGCTTATTATTATTGCTTGTTATTATTAGTGTTATCGTAATGGTTGTTGTCGTTTGTATGGCATAAGAAAGGATTTTTTTAAAGGAGCAATACGAGAGTTTCATTAAAGTGAACAACTCGAAGAATCTGTTCAAATCAATGAGAACGCCCGCAGTGTTGGTTGCATTCATGATATTCGATTATATTATGCAACAGTTCTTTCAAATTGTCGGATTGGACACTATCGCAGGACTTTTATCTGTGGCACTTTGCATTGGTATGTTTGTTATTTCTGAATTCAGATATTCATATCAGTTTTGAGTGTTTAATGTTGGTAATGATTGTTCAGCAATTGCATCTCTGTGTACGTGGGTATATTCACGATATAGCGGAAATCTACGGGAGGCCGGTACAATGGTCGATGAGGCGGTAACATGGGCATGGCAAAACTTTTTGTCATCGTTAACCCAGGAGGGTATGCATAGAGCTGTGGCTATTGGACACCGTTTTACACAGGTGATGCGTTCATTTCATTGTTTATGATCGTTGTTTTGGTTGTTATTATCGTTGGTATGTAAAGCAATGATCATTATTATTACTGAACTGATAACATTTCAGAATGGGACAGCAAGTGGTATGTTGACTGATTCGAAATCGAGGCAGCAGGCACATAAGAAGAGGAATTAACTATGATAATGTACATGAACTGTTTCATATTATTGTTTTTATTATCGTTATTATTATTATTATTATCAGTGTATTTGTCTTAAGAAATTTAACTCAAATATCGAATGGAATCTTTCAAAAAACATCGATTCGAACGTTTCATAGTTTTGTGTTATAAAACGTGAAATAATTTTTAATGATGATAATAATAGTAATGATGTTGATATGATGGTATTATTTGAAAGAATTGTCTCCGTATTTGCGTGTGCGGCGCATATACCACCGCTTATTGGTATGCCTTTCGATCGTAAACCCCTCCTCGTTTATCATATTTCGGGTTTTTTCAAATTTTATTTCAGTTTTTGAAATGTATTCATTTCATTGATTATAAGTTGTCATTGACTCGTTGGAAGGTCGACCACTTGGACCGACTGCCCCCTCACCCACCCTTCCTGAGCTGGATAAGATTTATGGTATCGTTATTGACCTTATGAAGAGGTTAGTCTGTTTTCATCGAGGAGGCTGTCATTCAGAGAAATATTTCAGCTCAATTTTGAATGTCTTCAATTGATTTTTAATTGAACTTTGCTTTTCAATTAAGAATTGCGTTTGCTTTATTTGATCAAACTTATGTATGGAAGAATAACAATGAAATGATATAATGTGAATATGTTGTATCATATTACTCAAATATAAAAGATATTCAATTAAACTGTTTTCAAGGATATTACTATGTAAATGTGCTATTCATAGGCCTTCACGTTATCTCTAAAGCGTTCTATTTTGTGGGTAATTTTATTGTATTATATATTTTATAGATGAATTTTAATAGAACTCTATTAAAATTCCTATTGTTTTATGATATCTTCATGCTGTGTGTATAATACTATAATGCTTTATAGTGAATCTTCTTTGTTCATTTGATATTAATTCGCGTAGTTTGATCGTTATTATTATTATTATCATTCAACGACTTATCATTTATCGGTTGTTCTTGCTCTTTATTCAGATTATCGTAAAAATTATCGTTTAGACCCTCAGAAATGCTATTGAGAAATAAATAGTTCGACTCTCAACACTTAATGATGTATTATAGAATAGAGGCGATAGTTGTTAATGAGGAATTCCGTTTGTGGTTCTTCATTATTTCTAGTTTGTTTGATCAGTAATTATCGTTATGACATTGTTATTATTGTTGTATATGGTTATTTCTCAACAATAATACCAATATTAATAGTGCACAGTGTCATATATTCTAAATAATGCTCATTGATCAGTTCGAGAATCAATTAAGATTGTTTTATGAAGGTGCGATCACTGTCATCTCTCCACCATCTTTTGAATGACTAATTTTTATTGATTCATCCGTTTGTTCATTTCAGTTGGATCATTTTTGTGAAAAGAATAAAAATTATTTCTGATCGTTTCTGGTATTACATTTACCATTACTTTCCTTTACAATTCATCTCAAATCTCACAATCACGGATATTTCATATATCAAAAAACGCACAATTTTTTATTTTTGTCTAAATTTATGCAAGATGAAATGTTTTGGTTTCAAAATTGTCCGAAGCCACCTCCACACCCTCCCCGAGATCCCGTCAAAATGCCATCGAAATGTTTGCTCTTAGAAGATAATATCAATTCTTCTTTCCAGACTGTATTCGTGTAACATTCAAACTGCCATCGCGTTTATTCGAAAAACCTCTGAAATTCACGCAACAGACATCATCATTCAAAACAAATATCATTTTTACGAGGCAGCTACTTCAAGATTTAGATCGAACAAACGAGAACATGAAATTCCAAAAAATAAGTCAAGAAACGAGACATTCTACGAATATTTTCCGAATATCTATAAAGGCTAAATCTTTTTATTGGAATATGGTGGTCGTCGTTTGCCAACTGCTGCACTCAAAAGCAAACCACATTCAATTAGGAAGGTTAAGAAATAAATGGAGTACAGATTTCCCGGAGAAATATACATGAGAGCAAATCGGTGATGTGATTGAAGTGATTGAGAAAATGATTGGAACATCATGCATTTAGCAGAATAAGGGACGAGAGTGATAAGACACAGTGGAAATCAGAGATGAGACTCGACTAGAGACTGTGAGAGGAGAGTTTTGTGCACAGAGCGTAGTTACCTTATGCACTGAAAGCAATTTCCACTGGAAATCATTCTATATTCTTTCTTCAGTTTTTATGTCCGTTTCCCATTGTGTCTCACCAGTCTCGTTCCTTACGTTACCAACTGCACTGCAGATTCACTATGTCGCGATATTTTTCTTATTCACTGCAGTCGTATCAGTGAACTGCTCTCGATCGTAATTCTCCCGAGAATCATCACTATATTCCTTTCCTCAACTCACTTTTCTAGCGCAGTTCTATTTTCTTCACAATTGAACAGTGCCAAACGATTTGCCATAGCAATGTGCAGTTGCTGAGATTCAAGATATCGAAATCTCGAATAAAGATGACATTCAATATATACTACTAATGTCTTTCGAAATAAAATGCTGTCGATGTCAAAATTTGGATGCGATAAGGATGGCATGTGGTCATTACTGAACGCTCAGCCATATCGATATCAGATTCCGTAAATGAACCGTTCTCAAAACACAGCTGAATGGCGAAGCGTAGCAGTTGAGCTAATTCAATCTCACACACAATTTCCTTTCTGAATTGAATAAGAGAAAAGATATGCAATCAAGGAATAAACTCGAAAACAGTTAAAATCGAATTTAATACAAATCACAAATTTATATCCGCAACAACGCAACTTTAAATTCAGAGTCTAAAAGTCGAAGAGAACCGAAAAAACAGACAGAATAATTGAATTTACAAATTGAGTGCACAGCCTCATTTCGGAGATATCAGTAAGGCTGTCATTCAACTGCTAGATATCTGCGCTTCATGTTCGCATTTGCGACAATAATAACACGAAAGATGACAATAATTTGAAGGAACGATCTAATTTTGAAGGTAAGAAATCCAACAGATGTGTAGCGCGTTCGATCAGACATTTGACGTCGTCATCGATGAATTCAGATTACATTCAGTTCGAGAATATTTTGAGTTGTCAGCACAATTATACTCAATGCAGGGTGATGAACTGCACTGAAATAGAGATCAGTAGCATGGTTCTGCAAATTTCGTTTTTTGATACTTCTGGCTTAGAAGACAACCACTCAACATTTTGATATTCTTCTGAACATTTTTTCTGTTTCCCGAGATATCTACTCCAAGATTCCGATCGAACAAAGTGATATGGCTCTAAAAAGCAAAACTCTGGAAGAAAAACACCCATCTAAAGCATAAATTTGAGGAGTTGGTAAACCGGATTGATGATATCCATATGGATGGGACCTGAGTGCTCTTGAAAAGCCTACGATTGTTCTTTTAGAGAACATAGGCGTGTATTCGGCACTTAATGACATAAATCAGATCAGATGGTTGAATTCACACGATCCCTGTTGACGTCAGCATGTTCGAATGCACATAATCGACTGCCCAAACTTACTCAATTGAGAAGTAATGGCACGACTCGTTCTGTATCTCGTTCGGTTGTGCGCCACAAATCACGTTCACGCAAAACAACTTCAGCATTAATTTTAGCCACCTGATGAATAAAATTCATCAAATTGTCTTTCATTCAGCAAATTAAAGACATCGCTGGTAAATAATACATGAATGTTACCAGCTGTATGGAACATCCTCCGAAAGTCAAGCAGATTAACGCCTCTCGGCAATTTTCAGATAATGTTCACCCTTCTAATACTCAATAAATTCCAATTCATAGCAAAATCGTTCGCGAAATACGCAAAAATGATGATGGATTCGGAATCATGCTCTCTTATCATTACACTCATTCCGTATTCTCATCATTTCTCAGCTTCTTATTTCCTTCTCATTCTCTGCATCTCTGTTCGTCATCACGTAGGAAACCGCGACAGAGACTCCAACGGAATTCCATTCATTCACGCCTTAAGAAAGCTGATGATGGTGAAATTTATAAGAATCAAGCAAAGGACTTGGAATGTCCGAATGTATCTAGCAGATGCTGATCAGGGATTACACACCCCAATCGCAACGTTCCAAAAATATCAAATTTGATTCCGACTTACCGAAAACAGGCTGAATTCAAGAGATTCGTGGGGTTCGTTTTCAAGAAGGCTCGGATTAGCTGAATATACGTTGAAGAATCTCTGAACTCTCCTGTTAAGCAACTATACACCTCAAAAGCACGTTTCATATGTCCTAAATGACTATAAGAATATGCTTCTCAAACTGAAGCAACCATGACTTTCTTGAAATCTCCAAAAGATATTCACTTCTACATATACACTCTCAAATGACAGACAGAGTTTTGACTTTCCGTTTTTTGTTTGGTTGGTGATGTAGACCAAAGATCGGTCACCGGGCCTCATGTCAAATACTGACTGTATAAGTTTCAATATGCTGTCAGAACGCGAGGTGCATTAAGTGATATCAGCATTCATAAGTGTTCAAATCATGTAACGGAGTAAGTTGCTGCCGTTGCGATGAATCTGCATCTTATATAGGTTCAGAACATTCAAACTCAGAAAGAGCAATCCTTCCATCAGAGGATCTCAAATTTAAGAAATTGTATGGGTCCATCAATAAGCTTAAATATTTCAGCAAGGGAAATGCTGTTTTGGATTCACTGGGATAGGAGATTCCGCACCGAAAAATACTCATTTCCCGAGTTCAAGGTGTATTTATTCGATAACCATTGCGTAAGAGTGGGCATTATATTTTTGCTGGGTAATATCATTAAATTTTTTTTTGTGATGAGATGGAATTCGTGAATTGCGGATGATTGAAAAACTTTTTTGCGTTTTCGTTATGAGCATTGAACTTTGATCAGTGGTTAACAAATGGGATTTGATCAGATCAAATGTTGTAAACAGCATGCAATGATATAACACTGATGTTGAATATATTCCCTGCGAATACAACTCGATGGTTTGTGATAAACAATCAGATTAATAATCACAAGTTATCCAGTTCGCAGCAGAAATGTGCTATGCATTGATTTAGTGGTATCAGCATTCCATACAATAATACAACATTGATATTGGATTATGTGATCATCGAAAATGCTTTTGATATCAAACACAAAGAAGTGTTTACAGTCCGGAATGACATACATGACTAAAATATGTCAAAAATATTATGTAAATTCGAAAATGACAACCACACATCGTTGTGAACACATTTCGACGGATTATTATAAATGATCTAATCGAGTCAGAATATCATTCCAAGTTATCCAGTTCACATCAGAAAGATGCTCTCCATTCCGTTGGTTGTGTCCACTCTCCTTCTGCTTACGTTCGCTAATCAACAAGGATTGACATCCGCATTCCAAACGAGTAAGTATTTTTAGTGAATTTTGTTATTAGACAATCAGTTTTTTGTTAACGAATGGGCTTGTGATGAGATCGAGTTGATGAACTGCAAAATATTGGGTCATTTTCAAGGTATTAAAAATGAGGATCCAACATCAATCAGTGGTTAACAACTTCACATTGAATAAAATAAATTTTGTTCTCAGAATAAACTGGTGATGCAATAATTTATAGGCTCTCAGGATGGGAGCCGTGATGTTGTGTGTTCCGTGTCTAATTGCCAGCGTAGACAATTCAGCTGGGGCGGTTGTGCGGCTTTCTGTCGCAAATTTCGTATGCATCACGTGCGAGCAAAACGCGACACCACGACAAAGACGACTAGGCAACGGATGTTGCTATCGCCGATGTTGCGTATTAGATGAGAATACTTTAATCGTGAAGCATCATTTTATTATATATTGTACTTGTTTCCTATGGAAATCCTATTGATATCCCTTGAATGTATTCGTATTTTTCTTTTTTTTCGAATTTTGCCTTCGGGTTCACAAACAAAAGAAAATAATTTTCACTTGTTTTTCTTTTTTTTCGCGTTTACCCTCTTCGGCTAAGAATGCTAAATTGATACGCTTTCCCAAGTGTTGGTTGCACCAAATATTTCGTGTTCCGGTTTCGTTATGCTCTCAGGACATTCTGTTGTTAACGTGTACAGCATCTTATCAGGTTAGCTTGAGCGGAGCTGGTAATCACCTTCCATCACTCATCACTGCTATCTCTTTCAGTAGATGCGTCTTGTGATGAGATAAAGTGTCAATTTGAGAGTGAGGATGTATGAAAATGGTACTCGAAATATTCCTACAGAACTGTATCACGGATTACGCGAATGTGATCAAATATGCAAATTTTGGCAATATTATGGAAAGACTGACGTATTTTGACATATCTTCAGAAAATCAGCTACATCTGTTCAAATAAACCAGAT